>APFE030791492.1:99257-121756 GCA_000404065.3 Pinus taeda
CCCCCCTTCAAATTTTGAAAGTTTCAAGTTTTGCTCCATGGGGGTGAGAACTGGCTTGCAATCCTGCATGCCAAATCGCTGAAGAACCTCTGTTGCATGCTTACTCTGAGAAATGAAAATATGATGTGGACATGGGAAGACTTCAACTCCAAGATAGTAGTGAAGTAATCCCAAATTTGTCATCTTAAAACCGGCATGTAACTCCTTTTTCACCTGTGCAATATGATCATCATGGTTGCCATTAATGATCAAATCATCTACATACATAACAAGAATGACCAGATATTTTTCCTGTTGTTGCACATACAAAGTATCATCAGATTCACTTCGATGAAAACCAACTTTCTTAAGGTATTCATCCATCTTTGCGTACCAAGCGCGGGGAGCTTGTTTTAATCCATATAAAGCCTTGATCAATTTGCAGACTTTATGTTCTTGTCCTTCAACTTCAAAACCTGGCGGTTGGGTCATATACACTTCCTCCTATAAATCCCCGTTGACAAAAGCACTTTTCACATCCATTTGATGAACTTTCCATCCTCTCTGAGCGGCCAATGCAAGTGTTAATGAGATGGTGTTCCATTTAGTTGTAGGAGCAAAAGTTTTCTCATAATCAATGCCTTCCTGCTGCGCAAAACCTTTTGCGAAAAGTCGTGCTTTATACTTTTCAAGTTCTCCTCTTTGATTATACTTAATTTTGTAAACCCATTTGCATCCTATGGGTTTAACATTTGCTGGACAATCAACAAGTTTCCAAGTGTTGTTATCAATTACTGCCTGATATTCTTCAACCATAGCTTGTTTCCATTCTTTATGTTTTACTGCTTCTTTGTATGTGGAAGGTTCAGTAAAATCATTTGCTATCAAGGCAAAATTGCCTTCACTTCTATGTGCCCTTTTGGTGCCTGTTTTATTCTGCTCATCAGGCTTTACATCTTTCAAAAGTTGAACTGCCCATTTTGATAGTTGGTGCTCACTTTTTTGTGCTTCTGTAAAGTCTCCATCATTGTAAAGAGGATTAATATAAACTGATGTCCGTCGTTTAGGTGAAGAGTGTGGAGAATCATTGCCAGAAGAACTACTGCTTCTTGGAGATGCGGATGAATTGCTAGAAGACCCAGATGATGTGGTTGATGTAGATGGACTGGATGACTCATCTTTAGAGGAAGGAAAATCAAGTTCATACCAATTTGGTGAAGTTGGTTGACTTTACATTTTTCCATTTCTTTTACTTCCCTTAGTTTCTAACTTGTGAAGAAGTTTTTCAATTTCTTCAGCACTCTTACTTTCAGTTTCATGAAAAATGACATCCATGCTCACAATGAATTTTCCATTGATCGAAAGATGATACCCTTTCTTCTCATCAGAATAGCCAATCATTGTGCTTTTTAAACTTCTTGAGTCAAGCTTAGTTCATTTTTCTTTCAGAACTAAGGCATAAAATATTGAACCAAAAACTCTAAGATGTTTAACTCAAGGTTTGAAACCAAACCAAGCTTCATAAGGTGTGATTCCGTCTAAAGAAGCAGTTGGAGATCTATTTCTTAAGTAGACAACTGTATGTATTACTTCTGCCCAATATGTTGGACTTAACCTCTTGAAATTTAACATAGATCTTGCCATTCCTAACAAAGTGCCATTCATTCTTTCGACTATTCCATTTTGCTGTGGAGTGTAAACATTAGTAAGATGTCATCTTGTGCCATTTTCACTGCAATAAGTTTTGAATTCATTTGAAGTGAATTCTCCCCCATTATCCATCCTGAGTGTACCTATCTTTTCTTTGACTTCATTTTCAACAAGTTGGTGAAAAACTTTAAACTTATCAAATTATTCTGACTTGTTCTTCAAGAAGTAAACCCAAGTCATTTTGCTGAAATCATCAATGAATATTAAGAAATATTTGCAACCTCCAAATGAAGTTTGTAGTGGTCCACAAACATCACTATGAACTAGTTGTAGCAGCCTGTTTGCACGCCATGAAATTGTTGGAAAACTTTCTCGACTTTGTTTGCCATAAATGCAAGCTTCACATTTTGCATTTTCCCTTTTGAATGTGGGAAGTCCTTTAACCATTCCTTGTTTCTGCAATTGAGAAAGACTCTCGAAATGTAAATGTCCATATCTTACATGCCATAGTCTTATAGGTGAAATACCTGTACTCACTACCCCTGCAAAATCAGAATGCCTTGGAATAACTATCCCTTTCATCCGTAACAGTTTTCCATCTTCATATCGTGTCATGATAGTTTTCAAGTTCTGTTTGACTGAATTAATCTTGACTAAACCATCTTCCATAATCACCTGATGTCCTGCTTGTCGAATCGTGACTAAAGAGAGCAATTTTTTCTTAAAACTTGGTACATACCATACATTGGAAATCATTTTTTCTCCAATGCCAGGGAGAAAAACTTTAACTCCTCCTTTTCCATAAGGAGTATGTTTTGTATCATCAGCAAGAAAAATGGAATTAAGTTGGCAATCATGAAAATTCCAGAAAAAATCACGTCGACAAGTCATGTGCTGAGTGGCCCCTGAATCCAAGATCCAGGCATCTTCATAGTCACTTCTAAGATGGGATGAAAGTTGTGATGCTGGTGAGGAAGTAAAAACATATTTTGAGTTATCTTCATCTTGATCATTGGCAAATTGCGCTGAATTCTGCTAAAACTTGGGAATTTTATTAAGTGAAGTTCGACAATCTTCAGCATAATGGCCAACTTTGTTACATCTTCGACACACAATTTGACTTAAGTCTCTTCCTCTTCCTGAAGATTGTCCTCTGCCTCTGCCTTGACTTCTATGTTGAGATTGTCCTCTACCTTGATTATTGTTTCCTTGTCCTTGAAAATTGCCTCTTCCTTGGTTGTTTCCTCTACCTTGAAAATTATTCCTTCCTCCTCTGTTAAAATTGTTTCCTCTGCTTTGGCTTCGACCTCGACTTTGTACATTATGTGCTACTTGATTCTGATTCCCTCTGCCTCTGCTTCGATAACTGTATGCTACTGATTTACTAGTGTTGGCCTCTATGAGAAAAACATCTTCACCAACTTTTTTCTTCTTCCCAAAAGTTTTATCATGTTGAGTCAACATTTCACAGAGTTCATCAAACTTTAGTTTCTCTAATTTCCCAGTTACTTGTAGAGTCTCCAAAAAATGTGTGTAGGAAGAAGGAAGTTCAGCAATTACAATTGTGACCATAAAGCTATCATCAATTGTGGGAAAACCAACATTAATAATTTCCTGCCTAATATTCTTAAGTCTTGAGATATATTCAAGAACATCACCGCCTTCAGTTAATTTTTGTTGCAACAATTTTAACTGTAGATCAACTTTCTTTGATTCAGGCTGAGTATCAAAGAGGTCTTTAAAAGTTTTCAAAGCAGACCATGCATCTGTAGCATTTTCTATATGGACATACATTTCA
Organism: Pinus taeda; assembly: GCA_000404065.3. Lineage (NCBI taxonomy): Eukaryota > Viridiplantae > Streptophyta > Pinopsida > Pinales > Pinaceae > Pinus > Pinus taeda. The sequence continues at coordinate 102,685 of APFE030791492.1, forward strand.
TAATTCACAGAAGATTTAATAAGAGCTAAGGCTTTAGCATTCTTGATTTCCCATTTTTCTAGTGCAGTTGCATCTGTGGGTTTATTCAGCTTAACATCTCCATCACATATACCCTGCCATAATTCATTGTAAATGAGAGTGATTTCGATGAGACGATGCCATGTTTTATAATATTTTGTGCCTTCAAGTTTGTCGGAATCAGAAAACAAAATAATCAACTTAGACATTGTAGTGTTATGACTTCACACCACGAATCAAGCTCCAAAAAAAATAAAGATGCGCAACACAACAACAACACACGACACAAAAAACGAACTACCGAGGCTTGGCCTTGACCCTCGAATAGTCGTCAAAACAGGAGAAAATTGACTGGGCTTTGCACTTGGCTCTAGTCAATTTCTCAAATTTTTACAAGGCAACTTTCAAAATTTGACTTTTATAATGGTGCTTTTGCACAATTTGGTAAAAAAAGTTACACCCCCTCAAAGTAAAATTACTTTGAGTTACAATGCCACACTTATCTCTCCAAAAACAAATTACAAAAAAATATCTCCTTATTACTCCAAAAATTACAAATGACCTTATTCCTCCACAAATATTACAAAATCCTTGTTACTCCAATAATATTACATAAAAATATATACCTTGTATCCCCAAATTCCTATTTCCCCAAATTTACAAATTTGATTTAGCTTTCATAAGTTTAGCCTTGCACTTTCTTGATGGACTGGTCCTCTTGGTTTGAATGACATAAATGGGTACGTATTACGTCGCCAGCGCTGCTTCCACCGGATCAATTGTATTTCCACCATACAGTTGTTTCAAAACTTTTGGACTTAACTATAGGATTTCACACGATTTCAATCAATCAAACAACACATAGTAAGTGAATTCAAACCCATATTTCATTGATGTTTCCGCTGCGCTGTTATAACCAGTAGCTGTGGATTGAGTCAGCAATGCCAGCTTAAGGGCTTTCTTAGGGTGGCCCAAATTCTAACATAATTCATAGACCTGAACAATTTTTTGTTTGGATGAATTTTTTATTGATAATTCAACTTTCGGAATATACCCCATAATTCTCCCAGAATTTTCATAGAACTGTAACTGTAAATTGCTAAACCCAACTAGGAAATTTGTATTTGACTTTGAAATTCTTTCCAGGGCTGCATTTTTAACATTTTCATGATGGGTGATAATTTGAAAATAGGGGAGAAAAGTGCGCTAGGATATATATCCCTCAAATCTTCCAGATTCTGTTGAGACTTACAGAAACAGGCTGAGAACGAAAACAGATTCTCCATGATATTTTATTGCAATCAAAATAAAGTTCACACATAGAAATCCAGACAGATACCAATACACGGAGACAATTGAGATATTGGCGGGGCTCTTTGAGTGCCTTACCTCCCCTGCATTCCATGAGATAGATCGATTGACATTGCGCCAGTGCTCATTCTCCAATTATCTTACCCTTGCTCTGCTGGAACCATTAATCACATGCTTTTATCGCACATGTGTGGATAAACTGGGTTTGGGCATTCTCAAACCATCCCAATTGACCAAGTTCAATGCAGATTTAACGTATTCATTTAATTTAGAAAACAACGCTGCTCCTTTTCAATCATTTATAGAGATTAAATACACCATTCGACAGCACTAAAATCCGTTGTCTTCTGCAAATGCTTCTCGGCTTGTGACATTTCCTTCCAAAGAATCCAGGCATTACCCCAACATAATCACCAAGACAGCCAAAACAACCAACAACTCGAAACTTCCATAAATATGCATCGATTTTGACTTAAAAAAATTAAATTCTATGACTCTCGATACAATGATAATTCCTCTGTACTGAAATCAACTTCAATTGTTTTAAATTCATCAACAACATTTTTTATTGAACATAATTTCTCAATCGATGCCACTTTTCTAGCAACATATAATTCAATACATCTTCAAAGTTTAGAGATTAGTTTACTGCGTCCCTCAGACATCAGTAATTCTTGTAAAAACCAGACTCAATATTGATTTCTTCAAATTGAATTTCAGTAACCCTTTATGCAACGATTTTCATAACATATATAATTCCAGAGTTAGAAAAAAGAATTGCGCAAACCTGGTTTGGATTCTTCCTGCAAGCGTTAAACGATTCTTGGAAGACCCCGGCACTGTTTTCAGCGGCCATGGATGATGCTAAGAAGAAAGGCAATGATGGCATTTCTCCATTTGACAACTTCTCAATCTTTTGCTAATCACTTCATTGGAGTTGATTTTTCCACGATCTGATAGAGCTGGAATCTCCTCCTCAAATCAACTGCAGCATTACTGAAGCTCTGATACCAAAATAATGGCAGAAGTGTCCTTAGACACGTAATTTTATTAATCAGAAAAAACAATTACAAAATTTGATTTGCAAGAGTTTACACCTGAACAACCAAACACTCTTGCAATGAGCTATTTATAAGCTCCATGTCCTAACTACCTCTAATTATGGATCACTTATTAAATAACAAGTGTGCATTTACAATAAATGCTATTCAAACCAACTAGCTAACTAATCTCCTAAAATAGAGCCTAAGATACGACACATTTGCAGAGTCATATCTTGTTACAACAATATACTAATTCTAATTGTCTGCATTAAATAATTAATCATTCTAGAATAATAATTATTAATTTAATTTCTGAAATTAATAATTATTTTATTTCAATTCTATAACCTATGATAATAAATTATTTATGGATCATCTAACATACTGTAGAGTTTAATTCTTCCTCATTAAGTTCAAACTCTATCTTCTCAGGCTCCTTTGGTTGGACTTCATGTTTAATAACATCTTTCACCTCTCTGAACACCACATCTCAGCTATACACAACCTTCCTTTTTACTGGGTTCCAAATTTTATAACCCTTTAAACCATCCTTATACCCAATAAAGATGCACTTTTCAGATTTACTATCCAAATTTGTTCTTTTCTCCTTTGGAACATGTACATATGCATCACATGAAAATACCCTCAAATGTGAAAGAGAGGGTTTCTTACCAGTCCATACCTCTTGTGGAGTCTTATCCTCCAAGGTTGATGAAGGTGATCTGGTGACTAGGTAACATGTAGTCTCCACCGCCTCTACCCAGAATTCCTGTCCTAACCTGGCACCAATAACTCCATTTTTCTCAGGTGTGTATGGAGTAGTCTCCTGCCGTGCTATACCACACTTCTAACAGAATTATTCAAATTCCTTCTTGCAAAACTCTCATTATATGTGCTCAACACCCTTATCTTCTTCTCTGTCTGGTTTTCCACTAGAGCCTTAAATTCTTTAAACCTGTCAAAGACTTCAGATTTCTTCTTAAGGAAATATATCCATGTATTCCTTGAGAAGTCATATATAAATGATACATAGTACACAATTTACCCAGTGATGGAACCTTCACAGGTCCAAACACATCGCTATGCACAAGCTCTAATATATGTTTTGCCCTCTTACCACCAGAGGGGAAACTCACCCGATTCTGCTTCCCATATACACAATTTTCAGAAAAATCAAAATCCAGAGAGCTATTAGTCATACCTTCTACCATACACCTGATTCTGCTTCCCATATACACAATTTTCACAGAAATCAAAATCCAGAGAGCTATTAGTCATACCTTCTGGTTTTCCACTAGGGCCTTAAATTATTTAAACCTGTCAAAGACTTCAGCTTTCTTCTTAAAGAAATATATCCATGTATTCCTTGAGAAGTCATATATAAATGATACATAGTACACAGACTTACCCAGTGATGGAACCTTCACAGGTCCAAACACATCGTTGTACACAAGCTATAATATATGTTTTGCCCTCTTATCACCAGAGGGGAAACTCACCCAATTCTGCTTCCCATATACACAATTTTCACAGAAATCAAAATCCAGAGAGCTATTAGTCATACCTTTTACCATACCTTTAACATGAAGTATCCGAAGGCCCTTCTCTCTAATATGTCCAAGCCTTTGATGCCATAACATGGTCTTTTCTCCAGAGACCACTAGATTTCTGCTCCACTTTCAGGAACCACAGAACTGTTGCACCCATCAACAACAATGCTACCTTGCAGCCTGTACAAAGTTCCAATCCGAACTCCCTGCATCAATACTAGTGCTCCCAAAACCATCTTGCAAGTATCCTTCTCGAACATTGTTTTTACACCTGCATCATCCAACTTGCTTATAGAAATCAGGTTTCTGGCCAATGTAGGAATATGAAAAACACCCAGAAGTGTCTTAATCCTTCCACCTTACAAATTCAACTTAAATTTTACACCAACAATGATTTTAGCCTTCCTTTCATCCCCCAAGAATACATCACCACCATCATATTTCTCGTACACACAGAACCACTCCCTATGGGAAGTGAAGTGAAAGGATGCACTTGAGTCAATCAACCATGCCTCATGATCTACATGTGTACTTGAAGAAGCCAAGTACACATCCCCACCTTCATCTGAGGTAGTTTTTTCCTCTGCAGAAGGAGCATCATTAGATCCCTTTCCTTTGTTAGGAGCTTTAGATTTACAATCGCTTTTGTAGTGCCCTTCCTTTTCGCATTTCCAACACAACTTTACAGTTTTTCCTGGAGATCTAGATCTCCCTCTGGATTTAGATCTCCCACTCGATGACTTATTTTTATTTCTGTTCTAGGAACTTCCATGTACAGACAAGGCATCACCATTCTGGCTCTCCATATTTTTCCATCTCATCTCCTTCGTTAGTAAGGATGAGACTATATCATCAAACTATAAGGTAGTTACATTGCTACCTATTGCAATAACCAGACTATCCCACGAATCTTGTAGAGAACACAACAAACTGATGCACTTATCTTCATCTGAAATTTTAATATCAACAAATAATAACTGACTTACCACAATATTAAATGCATTAAGATGCTCTGTCACTGAGTCTCCATCCTTCATCCTTAGGTTATACAGCTTTTTCCGTAGGAACAATTTATTCACCAGAGACTTAGATTGGTACAAAGTCCCTAACTTGTCCCACAAAGGCTTAGCCGTAGCTTCCCCTGATACATTCAACAATACTGAATCTAAGACACACAATCTTATTGTGCTCTTTTCCTTCTGATCCAACTTCTTCCATTCTTCATTAGACACTCTCGTTGGTTTAGTGCCCGGATCTACCACGATCCACTGATCTTTATCCACCAACAGATCCTCCATCTTGAGTTTCCACAACTCAAAAATATGACCATTAAATTTCTCGATCTTTATCTTTCCACTGCTCACCATCTTCTTTCACCACCAGAATTGATCCCATAGATCTCCTACTGAACAAGGTCTACCATAAGCCCGAATGAAACCCCTCAGCAACAAACGCGTCCCCTTGAAGCTAAAGGTCTCTGATGCCAAATACAGGTTTTAACCCGTACATAAATTACCTGCATACGAATTCTAAAACACAAAATATAAACAATTGGAGAGCACAACACATAAAACACATACACATAGAGATTTTCCCCTGGATCCCAAAACCAAGACTACCAGCTTGATTTTTAATATGTTCATTTCAATGTTACAATACATATATATACATGCTGAAGCATCCAATACAATGGACTAAAAAACATCGGGCCCAAAACCATGTGCATAAACCATGCACAAGAACATAGGTAGGTTTTCCCCACCTAATATATGGTCTAAAAAAATCTCCCCAGGGCACTGCCCCAGATCCCATAGAGGGGGGCTAACCCCCCCCCCCCTCAAACCCCCTTGTGACACCACATTACACAATCGATGCAATGAAGGGGGGTCTTCTCCCCCCCTCTAACCCCCCAATTCACTAGGTTGGCCAGTTGTGGAAATAATATAACACAACCCAACATTATTCAATCAAAATGTCAACAATTTGTGATCTTCAAACTACCTTATCTTCACTTTAACTCTGATACCATATTGAGAAATGAATAGGCTTGTAAATTAGGGTAGATTTCTCTTACTTGATAATTGCTTGTGAATATTTGTTGGCTTATTATTTCTTTTATTATGTTCTCTTCATCAAAAAATTATGAAAACATATCAAACATGAATATCACAATAGACAAAGAACACAAAGATATAGGCTCCAAGCCAGAGAAAAACCCCAAAAGGGGGAAAACCCAAGAAAAAACATCTTCTTATAGAATCAGACCAAAGTGAGATATCCAAGACTCAAGGCCAAGACCAAAATTGCCACAAAGACCTAAATCAAACCTCCTCCAAGTTATATTCATCAAATCAAAGTCAACATAAGTCAATGCTAGTTAATTTTCTGAATTTTGGTCCATCCGTGAAAATTCGGCTCCTGAAATTTCAAGCCTAGAATACCACAAAAGATGCCTTGGAAAACTCACATGCGTTAACAAAAACTAGGGCAAAAAACATAACTTTCTCTCTCCTCTGAATTCTTTGGTTATCTTCTTCTTCTTGGCACAAAAATCGAGTGCGTGAGTGCTCAAATGAGGTTGAACTGCCTTCTATTTATACATCTAAAAGAGGTCGAATAGTTGCCTTTTTGGGATGACTTGTCCAAGAAGGGCTAACTTGGACTTATGGAGGAAAAATTGACTCTTTTGCCTCAAATAAAAGTAATTTTCTTTTTTCCTTTCAAGAAGTCCAAATGGGACTTTAACTCAAGTACTATTATGAAACCAACTCACAAGAAGATAGAAAAGATAGATCAACGCCTTAGAAACCAGCCTCTTCGAGGGGGAAACCTCCTTTACATTACACAAATGAACAATTCTTGGATGATACAAATGACAAGACCTCCTTTCTATATATAGGAGTCTAAGGGGTCATAATATAATTAGAGTTGACATAACAATAATAATGTAAGGGCACAAATAATACAATAATGGGCTTCTAATGGGGCACAATAATAACAATATGGGGACTACATGGGCACAACAATATAATAAGGGGGTTGTAATAATAACAATAAGGGGTTACACTAGTAGTATAGGGACCTAACATGCCCCTCTCCTTCAAAAAGTGTTGTCCTCAATGCTTGAGTAGTTCTTGATGCTTTGTATAAAATTTTTGTCCTCCTATGTGGAATCTTCAGTGGGTAAGTTCTTCCACTTGATGAGATAATATGAAAATGACCGATTTTGTAGCTTCAGGTTCTTTTTTCTGTGACTGCTTCAGGTTCCAATATGATTTTTCCTTCCTCATCAAGTTCTGGTAATATTGTTTGAACTAGGATCTTCTGCAACTTTTGAATGAGTGGCCACACTTCTTCGTCCTTCTTCCATTTATCCCTTGCTTCGTTTATCCAATCTAGTTGGATAATAGAAATAGCATAAAACAATGCTTCCACATCCTCATCCTTTCTTGAGAGTGAATATGCAACAAAATTTTTCTTCCCTTTTTTGTAGATGATTTCAAAGTCATAAGCCAACATATTTGTGACCCATTTTTCTATTCTTCTAAAGATATTATTTGTTCTAAAAAGTATTTAAGACTATCATGATCCATTTTTACCTTGAAGTGTCCTCCCATTAGGTAAGGTCGCCATTTCTTAAGTGAATGTAGTATTGCTAACATTTCCTTCTCATAAATAGCTTGCTTGAGATGTAGCCATAAAAATACCCAATTGCCTACATCAAAACTTCTTTCATTGTGATGTTGATCTACTTGTTGTTTCATTCGATTCTGCAGCAAAGTGGCGTTATCCTTTAAAAGTTGGAGAACTTGTTGTTGATGCTTGATGTGATCTTTCAACACTAAGTACCCAAACAAGAAAATAATTCAATCTAAAAATTTCTAATGAAAATTAAATCTCTATCACTTATAATAATCTTCACAATCCGATGCAGCTTTTGGAGTGTTTCCATTAATGTTGACACCATTGTACATGCTTTAAAATGACGAGAAAGTTGAAAAAAATGGGTTTTATTATTACTAGTATGACATTATTTCCTTTATATTTGGGTAAACCTATAATAAAACCCATTGTAATTTCTTCCCAACATTAACTTGGTATAACTAATAGTTCAAACGAGACCTAGGGTCTTGATTGTGTCTCCCTTATTATATTGGCATACAACACATTTTACCACAAACTTTTAAGCATCGGTTTTAATACTTTCCTAGGAAAAAGTCCTTCTTCATCCTATGGTAAGTTTTTAGGAACCTTGAATCTCCTCCTATATGAAAATTGTGCAATTAAAAAGGGACCTTTTATTTGAGTTGGGAATTCTTACATAAATATTGCAATAGATTATTCTTCCACACAAATTTATTTAACACACTTGGGACCTCTTGTAATTGTTGAATAATATTGCATACCTTATGATCTTGATTATTATTCTTCTTATTTTCATGATTTCCTTAGATCTCCATATCCCTTTTAGGAATCCTCTACGAGATAAGATTGTGTATTTATTCCATCTTCTTATCTAGATTGTTTTCCATTCATCCATATTATTTCCATGTGTTCCTTATTTCCATTTAGTTTGTTTCCTATTTCCTTTTGAAGGACTTCTTGAGAACGTGATAAATTCACTTGTTACAACACATTGTGACTCATTTCATCAAATTGGTTCCTTAATTGGGAGACCTTGTATTCTAAATATTTAATTTCTTCAAATCTCATGTTTGAGTTTCTATGAGGGTAGTATTCCTTGTAGAACCATTTTCCATATGAAAATATAATAATACTACTACTCTTTACCACAATTTCTAGCCATCCAAAAATGGATCTTCCAATCAAAAGTTATACCAATTATAAGTTGTATACTTTAAAAACCTTAATTTAGAAAATTGTCTAAATGGGTGACTTTTGTCTTGATATATCAATGAAATTTGAACCCTTTTAGACTCTGAAATTTTGGCCTGAACCACCCTGATATGAAGCTCCTCAAAATTTCACATTCTAAAACTTCACTACAGAAATGTTATAGGAAAAAGCTAAGATGACTTGTTTAAGACTAATATCATGATTAGTCAAAAGCCCCAAATACCACAAGATATATTTCATAAAATATAATGAGTCAAAATATTAAAAGAATTTCACTTGTAATATACTATATCTCCTAAGTATTTTAATTTTTTTAGAGTCTAAAACTTCACCAAATAAAATTTATAGAAAATAGTCACAAGCCCTATCTTACATAAACTATATCTATAAAACTATACTGAACCAAATTTTAAAATTTGACCACCTATATTATGATATTTCTCCTTAATCTTCGTGAAATTCCATTGTCTAAAATTCACAAAAAATTTAGAATGATGAGAAAGTCAAGAAAAATGGGCTTACTTTGTCAATCAATTTATTATTACTAGTATGACATTGTTTCCCCTAGATTTGGGTAAACCTATAATAAAACCCATTGTGACTTCTTCCCAACATTGACTTGGTATAACTAGTGGTTCAAATGAGACCTAGGGTCTTGCTTGTCTCTCCCTTATTATATTGGCATACAACACATTCTACCACAAACTTTTAAACATTAGTTTTAAGACTTTCCTAGGAAAAAATCCTTCTTGATCCTATGGTAAGTTTTCAAGAACCTTAAATCTCCTCCTATGTGAGAATTGTGAAATTATAAAGGGACCTTTTATTTGAGTTGGGAATTCTTACATAAATATCACAACAGATTATTCTTCCACAAATTTATCTAACACACTTGGGACCTCTTGTGGTTGTTGAATAATCTTGCATACCTTATGATCTTGCTTCGATTATGTCATTGCTTCTTCCACCCAATCAAAGTGTAGAATATAAATAGCACATAGTAAACCCTGTATTTTTTTTTTTTTATTTCCTTGAAAGTGTGTCTAGCACCATATTATATTTTCCTTTTCTTTCTAGATAATTTCAAAATCCATAACCTACCATCTTTGTAACCCATTTTTGTTGCTTTGTTGAATATAAACAGTGTTCCAAGAAATAATTCAAACTATTTGATGAGTCCCATTAATAGGTATATTTTAAAGATCATCAAGCCATCCTCCAGCCTTAAAACTATCCTTCTCTCACATTAATTCACATTTTTTGTTATATTATGCTTAGTAAGAGGAGTAAAAGGTGTTTGTCATAGTATGTGGCCTATTGTGGTTTAATTGCAGGAAAATGAAGCATTTTTTAGGCAATTACTATGTAGGGGCTTGATGGAGACAACCATGAGAGAATCTAGGTGGTTTGTCTGCCTCCTTAATTCCCTAACTTGGCTTGGGATCACAACATCCTCCCTCACCAGTTCGAATTCATTTGAAATTGAGTAACTCCTAGTCCAAGTGAAGCTCAAGAGGGAAAAGACCCAACATTTCCGAGATCAACGAGGGAATCACTCCTATTTTCAATGGAGTTGCTATCAGCTACCCTTTTGTATAAATAATCAAGAAGAAAATCTCATTAGGATTTGAATTTTTGATTCAGCTAGGTGTAGCTATTGAGCTTGAAGCTTGACATTGTCATTTTGAAATTTTATGTGATGTATGAGACCTTTACTTTTGATAATGAGAAGTGGGATATTAAATTGCATCTAAGTTAGTTTCAGAGGGCTAGGACCCTTGGGTTTGGGCCCAACCTAGAGGCTTTGGTCCCTCTTTTTGTACTTGTGTTTTATTCTTGATTGCAAGTAGTTCATAGTTTCTTTCATTTCAATAGAGATTAATCTATAAAAACATGTGGTTCCAAGCTTCCAAATCACCTCTCTTTTGGGAGAATGAGTGAAAGGATTCAAAATCCTAGTCCAAAAATATTGTGTTTATGATTTCTTAGAAATAAATGTTATGACTTACATTTTCTTTCTATAGATTAGAAGTTAGTTTAGTGATTAGAATAGTGTTATGTCATACAATAGATGTGATTTATACTCAACTCATTTTTTCCATAATAGGTTATATCACTTTGTTATTGATCAATGGATGTATGCATGTGATTGGTTACAGGGCTGTGTTGATATGTAGGGAAGAGAACCTTTCCACTTCCATCTTCTCTTTCCACCTCTCAAATTTGTCCCAAAACTCTGTTTCCATAAGTAATTTTTCCTAGTAAACTTATGACACGTTGAGCATTCATCCTAGTGCAAGACAAACCTTTGAGAGGTCTTGATATTGGATACGGGGCTCAACCCAACCTCCCTTCATTCTATTTAATCTCCATCCACCTCTCCATACCCTCAAGACATCATTTTCACCCTAGAAATCCTCTCTGAACCTCCCTTGTAGCATTATAGGCCCTCTTGTAGCAATACAAGACCTCTTGTAGCAACCACTTGTAGAAAGGCTGTAGCACCACTTTTCTTCACTAGTTTTGATCCCTACTTCAGCTTCTGCTCAGTCAAAATGAATAATGACCCTGTTGTAGTGACTACAACCACCCTCCAAATTTTTTCCTTAACTTCATTTTGGAGCCTCCCTACCCACCTTTAACAGCAGCATGTCTTGTCTTGTCAAGTACACAAGCTTCAGTGATTTTCTTGCAGAATGATATCTTGTCCATGAAAGCTTCTTGCATCCCCCTCACAAGTTATTTCACTAGACTTGGTCCAGCTATAGGCTGAGAAGCTCCCTTAAGAAATTGTGCAATTATGGAGGGAAACCAACCTTCCCTCCAAAAATTGTGCAATTATGTTTGGTAGCCTGTTAGGCTCTAGAATTGCGCAATTCTGCCTATCACAGTTCACTGAGAAAATTGTGCAATTCCTCCCAGCAGGGCTACTCAGCCGAGAAATTGTGCAATTCTGGGTAATAATAAGCTTCTCTGCCCATAAATTGTGCAATCCCTCTGGGCAACTAGCCCAACTCCCTCCAAGAAATGCACATTTTTTCCTCCTAGCTAAGCAGACTGTTGCATGTGTAGTTGAGTTGACTGATTCCCTCTGGGATCGATAAAAACTGATTTTCATGCATGGGATGCTCCAGTCCCAAGGTAGCATGAAAAGGCATCCCTTGATTCAGGGATCTATTTTTAACATCTGGAGGTTACGTGCAAGGATCATCTCAGAAACCTCCCACAAAGTGTCACTTTTCCTAGATTTGTGGCATGCACATCAGAACCTTGATCTTATCAAAACTAATCAATTGGACACTGCAGAGCTCATTCCTCACATCAATATTGTAGCTCTAACATCCCACATTTCATCTAGGAGTCGTCGACACATTCAACTCAACTGTTTTGGGGTAAGCCCTCTTTTCATGTCTTGCGCTGTGTTTCTGGCGCTTTTTGTGTTTTGCTTTGTATGAATGTTGTTTGCTATATTTAAATGAGAGCTTGTTGTCTTTTTGATACATACTAGCTTGTACTAGCACCGTTTGAGTTTTCATTTGCATCTCATTGCTGTCACATGCATGAAACTCTTCTGCACAGAGGATCGCCATAACGACAACTCACTTCACACACATGCATGCTTTCCCATTTTCTGAATCTTGCACTTTCTATTTGCATGAATGATCATTCACTCTCCTTTGCACTCATCTCAACATGCATTCAGACTTCTCATGTTTTCAGTCACCCGTCAGCTGGACTGGGTTGCCTTGGCCCGGACTATGCCTTACCCAGCTAGCACTGTGCATTTCCAGAAGCAAAGACTCTGCCTTCCCTCCAAAAATTGTGGAAGTATAGCCAGGCACTGATCTCCATGCATTCATTGTGCAATTCCTGGAGGCAGTGTCCTGTTGGCCCTAGAAACTACGTAATGTAGTTTGCTGGTTGCATGTCATTGCTGACTGAAATTGTGCATTGCGTAGTTTCATTCCTCAACAGGCCAAGCTAGATTATGCATTGTGTAGTTCCAATAGTCAGTTCGCCTACTAATAGCCTGGACTATGCCTTGGATAGTTGTGGCAGTCATTCTCCCGACCTCCCAATAGAAATTGCACAACCATCATGATCAGTCACACAGGTATGTTGCAAGTCAGTTCTCAAGTTCATTTTGGTTTTTGACTGATAGATTTCTTGCCATGAGTGTTGCCATGTATCTAGGTATCGCAGGTGTTCATATGCCTCTTAGCAGCACAGGTACAATGGTTTCCAGGAGAGCAAAGTTGAAGACACTGTTCAGAGAGCACACTTGGGGATGCAGTCGATCAAGTGTCTATGAACTTGCCTACCCACAAAGACATCAAGTTGTTCCTAGACAAGGACATCAAGATATGATGGCAACAACATCACAACAAGAAACACCATGAACAATAGTTGAAGGCAGCATACTAGATGCAACGAACACAAGAGGAAGGTTGTTAACAACACAGAGACAGAAAAAAGTTGCAAGCTCAAGCAGATCCACTTGTGATGAAAGAAACTTTGGAGACTCAAGCTATGAGCTAATGACATGACCTGAAGATCATGCGAAGGCGAAGAAAAGAACAGAGAAGGAGTTGCATGTGCTGAAGCAACAACTCAAGGAAGAATAAGAGTTGCATAAACAAGATAATGAGTTGCAATAAGAACAGGTACAACAGGGGGTGTAACATGCACTCACATATGAAACTGCACCCATACAAGTTATAGATCTATTCCAGTAGCTAGCATGGAGCAGACATGGTGAGCAGTGTTGTTGATCGCATGCAAGGGAATTCAGCAGCATGCATGTCATTGTTCACACACATGCGATCCCACCCATTCAACACACTCACCGAGGCAAAGACAAGAAGCAAGTCCGACTGGATATAAATATGTAGTTGATAGTTGATGCGCATGGCCACCAACACACACTGGAAGATCAACACGGACACTATGCATCAGTGTGATTCCAGTTCAGCAGCACCCAAGAAGACCATGCACATGCTAGCAGACGAGTTGGATGGAGGAGCCATACTAATGCACCTAGATGCAATAGAGTCAAGAGTTCTCTTCAACAAGATGTCACCATGGAGCGCATGCACACTGCCATGGACAGCCAAGCTTGGCATCAACTCACCACCTTCACCATCACAAGCATGTCAAAGAGTTGGTCTCATAACAATGGACCGAGTGTTAGTGATGTCTTGCATGGCTTGCACAAGCCATTTTATCTCACATGGGCACATGTGCATTGTAATGTAACGTCTTGTCAAGTGGAAATTCAAGTGTTGATAGTTGGATGTAACAGTCGTAGAGTAGATGAAGAGTCATGAGGGTCGATGAACTATCACAAAGGGGAATGTCAAGGGTCACCCCACCCTTTGCTATAAATAGAACCTCATAACTCATTGTAAAGGCTTTAGTCAGCCAAGCTTCCAATATGAATATATTAGAGAAAGCTTGGACAATATTGTAACAAGCCTTGGCTTCTCCACTGCACAGAGCTAGTACATCTCTTTGCAGGAGCAGACAGTTGTGGCTGTAACGTTCTGCTATTGGAACTAGTGGTTAGACATGGATGTATTGTATGACTGGAACTTACACTTCTTAATATAACAGAGCCAACATATTTCATGCATATGTTGTATTGTATCCTATGCTATATGGTTTACTCTAAATGATATATGTATTTGTTTGTGTACGCATGCATGTATGGACTATTCTATATAAGTATGTATGAATGTTTTTGAAATGTATTGTTGGTTTAACCATCACTTTGGATTGGCCACTAACTTGCTTTTGAGCTTGTGATGCATATTCTCTCATATGTTCCCTTCCAAGCCATGTACTATTACATGCTTCCAAGGGGCGCACTCTTTTCACCCTCAGTGTGTTAGAACCTCTCATGCACCTTCCTTGACTTACTGCAGCTATCACACCCTTGCTACCAATAGGGACATCTTACTTGCCTCTGTGTGAAATCGCGATCAAGGCATTACTGTATGACCCAATGATGGGACTCCTACACCAAACGGTCTAAGGTCTGATTGGGACTTCTTATAGGGTGTCAAACTTAATGCCAGTAATGAGGCCTGACTGTCTCTTATGGTCAAGCGCACAGCTGAAAGATTCTGCCATGAGGATTAAGAGATATGGGGATAAGGGGCAGCCTTGTCTTAATCCTCTTGAGGATTGAAAGGAAGGTCCAGGTCTACCGTTGATGAGGGGAGCGATCCATGGGCTAGATATACAGACTCTTATGATGTTAAGAAGGAGAGGAGAGAAGCCCATTCTCTGAAGAACTGCAAAAAGGAAGGGATGTCTTACCCTGTCAAAGGCATTGGCCAAGTCTAATTTCAAAATAAATCCTTTTTCATTCCTTACATGGCTTGAATGTATGGCTTCCTGAACCAAAAGAATAGAGTCTGAGATTTGTCTATTAGCCATAAAGACTCCTTGGTTTTTAGAGATTAGCATTGGAAGGAGAGGTTTGAGACGAGAGGCTATGATTTTAGTGAAGATTTTGTATGAAGAATTGCATCATGATATAGGCCTGGGACATCTTATAGGGAGATCCCCTTACTAGATGTATTGTAAATTCAGCTTGCTTTTGTCCCAACTTATCAGAATCTATACTTGTATTAGGATCTTTCAATCGGATAGTAAAAGCATTCCTGTGAACTGTCACAATGTAATTCAACTACAAGCTCATTCTGTGAGCTCTTCCATTGTAATACCGGAGCTTAGTCTCCCCCTACTTTTTTGAATACATCTAGCAACCGACTTTGTAAAAAAAAAAAAAACAGTTGTCCCCTGATGTGTGAGGTTAGGAGCAAGCATATAACTAAAATACATCATGTTTTCTTTTATAACTGAGAGTCTCATCAACTTTTGGATAGAGAGAATAACTTGCTTCAGAGGTGAGCAAAGAAATAACCTTAACTGAGGATAAAATAAAACCATGCTTTGAAAAAAATTCTTATACGAGGCGGGCATGTCCCATGCTCGTTATGATAACTAGTGATAGTTTATTAGAATCAGACATGAAATATTCTTGTCAAGTCAGTGTTTAAATGGTTGACATGTTGATAGCTTATGATGATAACTTCTAGTGCCCTCAAGGGCGTTTCTGACACATAGACAGAGTCAGGTGCCCCCATGCATCAAGAAATTTGAAGCACTACAGGAGTGGGGTACTCATGAATGCATGGGTCTTCGACTATGGGTAGGTCCCATAAATCAATATGTAAGCACTGTTGAATGAGGTGCTAAGTGATATGTGGGTCTTCGGATAAGTGAGAGAACTGTGACAGTCATGAAGTACGATACCACCCTGGCATGAGAGCTTATGTTGGTGTCGAATGTCAGGGGGACTGATGACATTAATGGGAAATAGTTATTCCCATTGCGACACCCGATGATGTCCCTAAAAGGGGGGGGGGGGAATCCAAGGTACCTGAATACGAATTCTAAAACACAAAAAATAAAAAATGCGAGAGCATAACACGTAAAACACATATACACAAAGATTTTCCCCTGGATCCCAAAACTGGGACTACCAACTTGATTTTTCACTTTATGTTCCTTTCAATGTTACAATACATATTTATAAATGTCTAAGCATCCAATACCATGGACCGAAAACCATCGCGTCCAAAACCATGTGTGAAAAATCATGCACAAAACCATAGGTAGGTCCTCAGACCCCATAGAGTGGGGTTACCTGCACCCCTCTAACCCCCTGTGACCCCCCGCTATGTAATCAGCGCAACGAAGGGGGGACCCCACCCACCTTCTAGCCCCCCAGTTAACTACGTGGGATAGTTGTGGAAAGAATATGACACAACCCAACATTCTCCTACTTGTTGTTTTCTTTCCACAAGGGGCCACAAGAGAGCTTAGTCATTTATCCAGCCCTGAAATGCCCATTGTTTCTCTACACGAAGAGAACTTCTAAGAGCTCATAGATTTTGTCAATGCATCTATAGTATTCTTCAGTGTCCACCTTTACTAGCAACACCTTTTTGTCTTCTATCATATCCCTCACAAAGTGATACTGAACATCAATATGATTTGTCTTTGAATGATATGTAAGGTTCTTTGCCAAAAAAAATTGCACTTTGGCTATCATAGTCTATCCTTATAGCTCCCTATACTAACCCCATACTTGAACACAATCTCTGCAACCAAACTACTTCCTTTCTTGCATGAGGGGATGCCATGTATTCTGCCTCTGTAGTTGATAGTGCCACTACAGATTGTTTCTTACTCATCCAGTTGATTGCACCTCCAAATAGGTTAAACACATACCCACTTGCAGATCTTCTCTGATCTAGATCTCCAACCCAGTCTAAATCAACAAAGCCATGAATATTCAACACTTTTTCCAATCCTGGTCTTCCTTGTTAGCACAAACCATAATCACTAGTGCCACACAAATACCTGAAAACTTGCTTCACTATTGTCTAGTGCTCGTTCCCTGGTTTTGATATAAACCTGCTCAATGCTCCCACTGCATGTGCAATGTCTGGTCTAGTACAGACCATAGCATACTTCAGGCTATCGACTGCACTTGCATATGGAACACAGGACATGTTCTCTTCCTCTTCTTGTGTCTTGGGACACTATTCAGCAGATAAATCACACCTACAGGAATAGGAACCTTCACCAGTTTACCACCCTTCATATTAAACCTCTGCAGTATTGTATCGACATACTTCCTCTGGTTTAACCACAACTTCCTCTTTGCTCGATCTCTTTTAATTTCCATGCCCAAAATATAGTTTACAGCACCAAGATATTTCATGTCGAATTTGGAGGACAAATGGATCTTCAAATATTGGATAGTTTCTTTGTCATTTCCAACTAGCAACATATCATCTATATATAAGACTAGATAAATAACACAGTCACCAATAAATTTAAAATACACACAGTGATCTTCTTGGCTTTTGGTGAAGCCAAGTCCCCATATAAATGTATCAAATTTCTAATACCACATCCTTGGTGGTTGTCTTAACCCATACAGGGACTTCTTTAACTTGCATACCAGTTCTTTCTTACCCTTCACCACAAAACCTTCAGGTTGCTTCATGTAGATTTCCTCTTCCAGATCCCCATGAAGAGATGATGTCTTCACATCCATCTGTTCTACCTCAAAATAAAAAGCAACAGCAACAGAGAAAAGTAGTCTAATAGAAGTTACCTTGGCAACAGGAGAAAAAATATCACCAAAATCAATTCTCGGCACTTGGGAATAACCTTTTGCTACCAACGAAGCTTTGTATTTCTCTACCTTTCCTTCTGCATTTGTCTTCTTCTTGAACACCCATTTGCTGCCAATGGGTTACCTTCCAATTGATAACTCCACCAAATCCCAAGGCTCATTTTTGTGCAAAGATACCATTTCATCAACCATGGCCTCTTTCTAGAGTTTTCCATCCTCTGAATCTACTACTTCCTTCGCAGTTTTGGGATCATTGTCAGTAATAGATAAAGAAAAATTTGAATGGAAAGCAAATGGACTATACCTTTCTAGCTGCCTTCTTTCTCGAACTGATCTTCTCACAACCGGAGTTTGTGGCTCTTCATCTTCTGATTCCTCCTTCGTTGTAGAGTTTGATTCTTCCTCCTTAAGTTCAAACTCTATCTTCTTAGGTTCCTTTGGTTGGACTTCATGTTTAATAACATCTTTTACCTCTCTAAACACCACATTTCGGTTGTACACAACCTTCCTCGTTACTGGGTTCCAAATCTTATAACCCTTTAAACCATCCTTATACCTAATAAAAATGCACTTTTTAGATTTACTATCCAACTTGGTTCATTTCTCCCTTGGAACATGTACATATGCATCACATCCAAATACCCTGAGATGTGAAAGAGAGGGTTTCTTACCAGTCCATATCTCTTGTGAAGTCTTATCCTCTAATGCTGATGAAGGTGATCTGTTGACCAGGGAACATGTTGTCTCCATTTCCTCTGCCCAGAATTCCCGTCCACTAGCACCACTAAGCATGCTTCTTGCCCTTTCCATCAACATCTTGTTCATTCTTTTTGCAACTCCATTTTGCTGAGGTGTATATGGAGTATTCTTCTACCATGATATACCACACTTCTTACAGAATTCTTCAAATTCCTTACTACAAATCTCTCCATCGTCATCTATCCTTAGCACCTTTATCTTCTTCTCTGTCTGGTTTTCCACTAGAGCCTTAAATTCTTTAAACTTGTCAAAGACTTCAGATTTCTTCTTAAGGAAATATATCCATGCATTCCTTGAGAAGTCATCTATAAATG
>APFE030791492.1:121776-151776 GCA_000404065.3 Pinus taeda
TACCAGTGCTCCCTGAACCATCTTGTAGGTATCCTTCTCGAACACTGTTTTTACACCTGCATCATCCAACTTGTTTATAGAAATCAGATTTATGGCCAATGCAGGAATATGTAGAACACCCAGAAGTGTTCTAACCCTTCCACCTTACAACTTCAACTTTAATTTTCCGTGACCAAGGATTCTAGCCTTCCTATCATCCCCTAAGATGACATCACCACCATTGTATTTCTCATACTCACGGAACCACTCTCTATGGGGAGTGAAGTGAAAGGATTCACCTGAGTCAATAAACCATGCCTCATGATCTACATGTGTACTTGAAGAATCCAAGTACACATCCCAACCTTCATTTGAGGTGGTTTTCACCTATGTAGGAGTAGCATCATCAGATCCCTTTCCTTTGTCAGGAGCTTTAGATTTATAGTCCCTTTTGTAGTGCCCTTCCTTTCTGCATTTCCAACACACCACCTTTATAGGTTTTCCTAGAGATTTAGATCTCCCTATAGATTTAGATCTCCCACTCGATTACTTATTTTTGTTTCTGTTCTGGGACCGTCCTCGTATAGACAAGGCATCACCATTCTGGCTCTCCATATTTTTCCATCTCATCTCCTCCGTAAGCAAGGATGAGACTATTTCATCAAAATGCAAGGTAGTTGCATTGCTACCTATTGCAATAACCAAACTATCCCACGAATTTGGTAGAGAACACAACAAACTGATGCACGTTTCTACATCTAAAATTTTAAAATCAACAAATAATAACTGACTTACCACAATATTAAATGTGTTCAGATGCTCTGTCATCGACTCTCCATCTTTCATCCTTAGGTTATACAACTTTTGCCATACGAAAAGTTTATTCACCAGAGACTTAGATTGGTACAAAGTCCCTAACTTGTCCCATAAAGCCTTCACCGTAGCTTCCCCTAATAAATTCAACAATACTGAATCTGAGACACATAATCGTATTGTGCTCTTTGCCTTCCGATCCAACTTCTTCCATTCTTCATCAGACACTCTCGTTGGTTTAGTACCTAGATCTACCGCGATCCACTTATCTTTAACCACCAACAGATGCTCCATCTTGAGTTTCCACAACTCAAAACTCTAACCATTAAATTTCTCGATCTCTATCTTTCCATTGCTTGCCATCTTCTTTCACTACCAGAATTGATCCCACAGATCTCCCACTGAACAGGGTCTACCATAGGCTCGAGCGAAACCCCTCAAATACAAAGGTGTCCCCTTGAACCCAAAACTCTGATACCAAATTTAGGTTTTAACCGCATACAGAAATTTCCTACATACAAATTCTAAAACATAGAAAATAAACAATGTGAGTGCATAACACATAAAACACATATACACAGAGATTTTCCCCTAGATCCCAAAATCGGGACTACCAGCTTGATTTTTCATTTTATGTTCCTTTCAATGTTACAATACATATTTATACATGTCGAAACATCCAATACCATGGACCGAAAACCATCGCATCCAAAACCATGGACCGAAAACCATCACGTCCAAAACCATGTGCGAAAAATCATGCGCAAAACCATAGGTAGGTCCGCCCAACCTAATATAGGGTCCAAAAAAAGAAAATTCTTGGGTGCTACCCTGAACCCCATAGAGTGGGATTACCTGCACCCCTCAAACCCCCTATGACTCCCCTCGCTATGAAATCGGCGCAACGAAGGGGGGGCTGCCCCCGCCCCCCCCCCCCCCCCAACCACCCTTCAAACCCCCCGA
Source organism: Pinus taeda (assembly GCA_000404065.3). Taxonomy (NCBI): domain Eukaryota; kingdom Viridiplantae; phylum Streptophyta; class Pinopsida; order Pinales; family Pinaceae; genus Pinus; species Pinus taeda. The sequence continues at coordinate 123,532 of APFE030791492.1, forward strand.
TTAACTATGTGGGCTAGTTGTGGAAAGAATATAACATGACCCAACATCATGGATATGATCTGATATGTGTGTGGAAAGTGTTTGTTTGAAGTGGGTGAGGATTTCTAGGCCCGACTTGTGACGAACTGGGAGTTGGAAGAATGTGAGGTATGTTGTAGCTAGGGAGCTAAAGTTTCCATGTGACGCAAAAGGTTTGTTGATATACCATTTCATTGCTAGCCCAATAAGCATGCGTTGAAGCAATCATAATCGAATAGTATCATATGTGATACTATTAGATGAACACCACAGGTGAAAAGTCATGACATGGTTTCCTGGGTTTTCTCCCTACTTCCCTTCAAATTTTGAAATATCATAAGCGAGCTTGGTGGGCATGGATGGCTAATTTTGGTCATGCACAATCGGGTCATTGGTTAGCTTAATCAAATATAGAAGGCTTAAATAAGCTAAGAACAAGACTTGTGAGTTGTTTGCCATTGCGAAACAATTTTAGACAACAATATGAATGGGGGTTCCCTGATGAGGGTGGTTACCTTAGTGAGCGCTGCATGGACTCCCTGGAGGGAAGTTGTGGGGGATCTCTTGAGGGGTAGTGTATGGGATACTTTGACAAGGAGGAGTTTCAAGAAAAATTGCACCGATAAAGGAAGATCCTATAATGGTAGTTGATTGGTGTCTTTTATGCCTAAATGGAAAGAGACTTGGCACTCCTCCTGGAAATGGAGGAAGGTTTAGAAAATGTCCAGATCGACAGGGATTTGTGGGGTCTCCTATGGTTTCGAGTAGAGTGTTTGCTACTTTTTTCGATTGAGGGAAGGAGATGATTCTCAAAGAAAATATATCACATACATAAAACAAAGCGAAAATAAAAGGATTACTTTATCTTTAACTTTAGACTATGTGACCAATCAAACAAAAAATGGTTTTCGTTTATTTTTTGGTATGATAAAATATCCTATGAATACTTATTATTCCTTACCACTCTCAAAGCAATTGGGCCTTGCAAATATATCTTCTTATGGATATTGGGGCAATGTCCTCAAAGAAATGGCGACGCCCTCTAACAGCTGAAGAATTGACCAAGTTAATGGATGAGGTTTTGGTGTTGCCTGCACCTCCACCTATAGGGATGGATGCCCTATATTTTGGACACTAAATAACCTTCATCCCACATGAGAATTTGAGTCTTTAGCTTCTTGGTAGTCAATTACCAATACTGATCACTAGACGATTCGGGTAGGCCCAAATAGTACTACACGCACTAGACCTAAGTTGAACCCCCTCTGAATCAGGTCCCTGCCATGCTCAAGTATTCTTTTTAATGGGATGATTGAAGGATTTTAAGATCCCTAAAAAGCCAAATTCTATGTCTCAAATATGTAACATGACCATGACGGCTTATGGGATGCCTACCCCCCCAATGGTCCTAACCTGAACTATAAATTCTTTGGTGGCTCATGTGGGGAATTTAGCTAGTTCAAGTTATGGTTTCTTTTAAGGGTATTACTTTTCTTTAGGGTGTGATATGTAAGTTAAAATAAAATAAGTATCAAAATCCTCGGTAATTGGGTACCTTATAATACAGAGTTTATAGCATCTTACTGTGTCATGTGTAATTGTGTTCAATTGATCAAGTGAGCATGCAAAGTGTGATGAGATGTGGCTATTCGATGATCCATTATGATATCCTCCTAATTACACTAGATTTCAATTATTCCTTGCATGAAAAAGAAATGATATGTGGCTAATGGGTCACTTACTCTTTCTCCTATTACACTATGTGTGACTAAAAGGAGATGAAAAACACAAGTGTCTTAAGAAGGCTTTCATATGCTAGCCCAAGTTCGCCTAAAAGATGCAAGGGAAGAAAAGATTACTTGCTTTCTATAATGACACTTGGTACTAGTCCCAAAACTAATGAAATGAAAAAATTCTTTGGTTAGTAACAAGATTTGTGGATGATAGGCCACTTACTCCTTTACTAATTAAGCTATATGAAAATTGCAAAACCAAAATAAAGATAATCTGATTAACCAACTAATTGTGATGAGTAGAGAAATTAAGTAATCTAAATTGATTAGAAAAAATTGCATAGGTGAAGGAAATTCACTAAAGGCCACCAATCACTTGAAAAATGTGAAATTACAAGGTTTTTTCATCTTTCTAGAAATTGTGTGGGAATTGTTATGCACAGATGCAGTCATGTGTCCATCTGTGAAAAAGTCGCGGGTCGACAAAAAACTGTGGATTAACAAGCTTCTCAGCCAACAACAGGTCCAAAAGGTCCTGCAAAAATTCCATAAAGATGTTGAATTCCTTGTAAGTTGATTATGCAGAGAGAAGGTCTTGCAAATACAACTGATTAGATCAAATAAAAGAAACTAGTGGAGTCACCAATCTTGTTGTAGTGTTTTTGTAGGAATGGTGTACCAAAATGCACCTTCTTAATAGTAGGCTGTTACCTATAAAGAAAAACAAGTAGTTTGGTTGTTGTCAGTGGACAAGCACAAAGAAACAAAGTATTGCAATTGATGAAGAGAATACATACATAAACATAAACTAAAACAAAGAGATGAACACATAAACAATGCTTAATGAAGCAAACAAGTCAACACAATTATGGAAAATGGATCCCTTTACTGACTGTTAGTGGTAGGAAATGAATATAAATAGTAGAATACTAAACACTTGAAGAGAATTATTCGAGGAATGGTGCTAAAAAATACTCAATGAGGAGGTTATTTTCTTCACTTTCTTAGCAAGATTCTCCTCTCTATCCAAGAAGTTTCAATACTCTCTCAAAGTGGAATCATGTCAACACCAAAGTGATGGATTTCTAAGAAGCAATTATGCCACCACAATAGTGCTCTACTTCTTCTACTTCAACAATGAAATGAAGGCTTTCTCTGATAACAATTTGGCCAACATAACATTGTCTCATGTTTTGTTTCTCCCATGGCCTATCTATATATAATTTTTTGAATCCATCTTCCCTCTCTTGGTTCATGGATGAGAATGACTTGTGAGTAGGACAATATGATGCCATTGAGGGCTGCATATCTTCTGGGTGGCTCAAATTTGATTTTCCTTGAACGAGATCATGTCAGGGAATCATCTTCCAAGTGTGGGAAGTGGTCCCAAATTCTAAGTCGGCTATTCCTTCGACCACGTGGCTATAGAAGAAAATACCGCATGTAGCACAACTATCGAAGAAAAAACTACGCTAACATCAATTTTTAAATACCATATACTTTGGACCTTCGGAGAAATTAATATTTTTTATCTTTATAATGTCTTCAGCTGGAAAATCTTCACTTGTGCATTCTATTGGATGATCGTGGGCATCTTTTGGATTGTACAAATATGTGTACGATTTTCTGGTGTTAACATTGGTCAAGTATATGCAATGTTGAGTTATTTTATTAACACAAATTTGTTATTTGTTTAATATGAGTGAATCGACATTCATTTCTGATATTCAAAAATATAGTTTATTAATCTTGCTCTTTTTATTGAGATAGATTTATTTTTTCATTTAGATTAATTTCATTATATCCAAATAAACATTAAAAACATTAAAAATATAATCAGTTTTTCATAAGCTCTTTAAAGAAGAGCCTAAAAATCTATTTAGGTGGTTGATTTGACACATATTACTGTCAGGGTTTTCACTAATTGAAACATTTGTAGTATTCTCTTTAAGTGTTACATTTGGGTGATTTTCCTATTCCCTATTGTTAAGATTATTCAAGAAGATCCATTCATACACAACAAATTGTATATATGTTTATATTTACTTGTAAGTATCCAGGATTATTATATTACATTAGTATTCTTTTAATTGGTTTTTTATGTATATATTTTTGAAGTTAGATTAATATAGGCAACCAGGCCTTTGTTCCAGAGAGTATATAGTGACACCAAATGAGAAGAGGTCTAATTGGGACCTTGATCGGGCCAATACTCACTCGTTATGGGAGGAATTCTTCGACCTGTCAAAAATTTGGCAATAGAAGGAGGGAAATACGACAAGTTGACCCGTGGATCTTTGCACATTAAGTTATTTATTTTTAATGGCTCTTTTCCAAATCCCTATTTGGAGTTGCATCTTTGTACAAGTATGTTGCAACACTCCATTAAAGATAGTAAATTCCTTGACGAATAATAAATTTGATGTTGAGGGTAAAATTACTACATAGGAACACATTAATCAATTATTTCAAAATTATGTTTCTCATAACATGATTCATTTAGGTGTCATGTGCAATATTATCACCCTTAATTTCGAAGGTCACACAAATATTTGGTGTGAAAATTTTCCAACCGCATCGAATTATTCTTTCGACTAGTTTATAGATGAGTTTTTGTTTGTTTATTATTATTCTAATTATGATAGATTTGTTGGAAATACTGAGAGGGGGGTGAATCAATATTTCTTTTCAATTGTTATTTTTACCAGTTAGATCACTTATATTTAGAACACAAAAATGAACAATAGAAGTAAACTCTTTTATTAATATAATCTCTATAATGAATCAAGTACAATATGGGTAGGGATCCAACCCTTGATGAAGACACCCAGGCTCTAACCTGGGATGTACCAAGCCCATACTTGGACTTTAGTGAGGCTCCGACCTCTTGGGCTTCAACCCTATCTTATCCAAGGCACCAACCTTGAGTTTAGGAGCACCAACTCCAAGGACACCAATCCTCAATATTCCAAGCTCCAACCCATATTTGACAAGCACTGAATTGGACTTCCAAGGCTTCAACCTTGTCAATTTTGAGGCACCAACCTCAAGGGCTCCAACTCTATATCTGGTTTAGGCTCCGACCTGATTTCTTGAGGACTTCGATCCTCTAGGGCTCCAACCCTATCCTCCAAGGCACCAACCTTGTCTTTTAGAGGCTCCAACCTCTTGGGATCCAACCCTTGCTTTACTTCGTCAAGATATATTTAGTTGTACTTCATGGCTCCCAATGTCTTCTTCATCGAGCCTTGTTAATCGTCAGCAATCCCTTCACTTAATCGTCACGCCATATCATCAATGACAACCTTGTCTCATATAAGGTGTCACCACTGCTCTTCATTATACATAAGCAAAGATCTCTCCAAGTCACCTCATGATGACCTTAGTGATGCATCATGGTATTCAATGTTATCTTCAAGATTAATTTACCAAAATGTCTTCAATAGTGACTCCAAGGTTAGTGAAGGTAAAGGTTCCAATATGAGATCTTATTTAAGATCACTCCACAATGATTATATTCCTTCAATAAGATTCTTCACTGTACATGTTCAAAAACATGGTGGTTGATAGTACAATGTATGTCTACAACATTAGTCGTCACTGCAGCTATATCTTAGATTATTAATGCTGCAATCAAGGAGGTTAATAATCTGTTGTACACCAACAATACACCATAGTCTTGTTATACCACAGGGAGATCACCAACTTCGCGCCACTGTCTTACCCTCTATCTAAGCCACTGTATACACCTTAATTCAAGGTCCTAATAATACCTCTGAATGACTGTCCGAGCCTCTGTATACACCTTTTTTCCGAGCTACTGTACTATCACAGTCTGAGATAAAACAAGCCTCTGTGTATGTTGCTGCAGAGGTCAGAGTCCAAAATTTTAGGAGTAAAGGCATTGTCTGAAGTTTCAGGTTTTTGTCCACTATTCCATAGATCCAAGACTTAGTCTGAGCTCCTTATAGGTTGACTTTCAAATCCAAGCAGGTGTCTCCAAATTGCATGCTTTAGTTCCAGCACATAGCCTTCAAAAATATTGTACACTAGGCTCCATGGATCTGCATCCTAATAGTGGATTTGACACCTCAAATGACTGTACATGGGACTTCAACAAACTGCCTTTACCGAGTCCCATTTACACCATTAAAGTGGCTACAAAACACTCTAAACCCTCCTTTACATATCACTTCAACACTCAATTTCAGATTAGAAGGCTCCACATAATGATGCAATCCAACTTATGTTCAGGTTCTAGCCTCTTGACTGTGCTTTCACCATGCTAAAATATTGTTCCCAAGATGTTTTAACCCAATAGAAATCCTTTTAGCCCAAAACAGTGAACTTCCTTGCCTCCTCGGCCTCCTAAACTGTTCTGTCCTCTTTTGTGTTTTATCTCTGAAAATTTTCACCGAAATTGATGGAAAAAGAATGAGCTATGAAACCTTATAAATAGTGGTTTTTTTACAACAAAATGAGAGGACACGTCCTTGTTTGGAGGCCGACTTGTGTAGGCTGCTCAGGTCGGCTCCATGTCTAGATTTAATAATTTAACTTCAAAAATTCACAACTTTCAAATTGCTTGGAGTTTCGGGCTGTGCAATAGCTCATTGGAAAGGAAAAATTATTCTCTTTAAGATGGTGAAGGTCTCATGGTGAGATTCTACCTCTAAGGAGGTGAAAAATAATTTTTAATGTGACTGGTCCTTATTTAGTGCAGAAATATAGGACAACAACATTTTTCATGGTTGGGCTTCACATGGATGAGCTTACTTTTGTTTGGTTTCTTCATTAAGGCTCCTAGGCTTATAAATGTCATCATGTCCTCAAGATAGTGGCGTGTCATCAATCATATGTAACATGTAGTCTTTCATCATCATCATATAGTCTTCCATTATCAAGTTCATTGGAGACAAGGACATCTAAGGTTATTGCTTCATAAGATCATCAAGACCATCAAAGGCAAGGACATTCATCGCATAGGTCATCAAGAGCTCCTAGATAATCAAGGTATACTTGGCACATAGGTCATCAAGAGCTCCTAGATCATCAAGGTATACTTGGCATCTTCATCAACCACATTGTAGCATCTCAAGAATATTTTCCATCCCGACTACTACCATATTGACATCAATGACAACCTAGATTAACAAGATGATGTTAAGAAATTGACAATATTAATGTAGAAACTGATGAATCTTTAGAAGTTTTTTCCACAAGAATAATGTACCTTTGTTATGGATTTCCTTACGATGACATGTCTTCTATTAGTGACTATTTTGAGCATCTTATTTCTCTCCCCGGTAATCATGAGCAAATACTTTATAATAAGTTTGGATCATATATTGATTCTCATCCATATAATGGTTTAGATTCTAAAAATATGGAAATTATAAATAAACAACATTATTTCAACAATGAGGTTTCAAATAATCAAAAGGTTTTGAATAATAAGGAAGAAAGTTGCATAATTCCATAAATTAATACATTTTTCTCACTCATGGAAGAATTTGACTCAGAAATTCATGTTCATAACATAGAACAACCCTTTCATAGTTTAACTTTTCATATTCAAGGTCAATTTCCACAAAATTATATCATTAATTATATTTCGCCAACAAAATATTTCAAATCTGCCCATCTTGATATATATAATGACATGTTTTTAGCTTCATTTTTTGATGATGAACATGATAATATTTTAAATAATGTTTCTTGTTTTGATTTATTAGAAGAGAATATAATGGAAGTTGATCAATTAATTGCTAGAGAGGGAAAATTTAAATCAGATTTGAAGGTTAATGATTCACGAGAAGTATTTTATTTTATTTCATCTTGCACCCATTATTCATTATATCTCGATTTATTTAGTGATTATGATTCTCAGGAAGATGTTTTAAATCCTGCAGATTTGTATTATGTTGAATCATAATTTAATCAAGAGAAAAATGACATTAATGGAATATTTCTTCTTTTCAATTTAAAATTTCTCAACCTTTTAGATGGGATGAGGGAATTTTTTTAACAAATACATTTTCCAAAGAATTTTCTGATGATTCATTTTCTTTTCCAATTGTGAAGAGTCTTGTGATTTAAATAATCAATTTAGTGAAATAGAAATTTGTAACCAATCAAATAATGTTAATAGTTTTCATTCTACTAATAACAATTTATCTGATATATTGAAGGATGACATTCTATATACAATATTTGATTCTACTAATCCACCACTAGATGATTTTTTAACATTCCAGTTTTTAGAGACTTTTCAAGAAGATAAGACACGTTAGTCGCAAACTATCATTGTGCCAGATTTTGATGATCTTGCTAAGATATTTGATGTTAATCATAACAAGATTTTTCCACTAAGTTTAAATCATGATAATTTGCACATAATCTAGACTCATTTGTAAAAAATTCCCCTTTTTTCACACCGTCCATTGTACATATCAGGAAAGAATAGAAGGTTATTTTGAAGAATATTTACATGAAAAATTCCCTTTAAATAGTAATATTCTTTTCATGCACATGTGTGGTTCAATTCTACATTTATTATTATTTCGTTTTCTATTTTTAGTTTCTAGTGTATATTTGATTGTATTCTTCCATTTTCCTAACAAAACTTGTTGTTATGTCTACACTAGCAGTTTAGTGGGAAGGTATGCATTTTTTATTCAACCAATTTTCTTCAAAATGATGAAACAACATTACAATTTCTAATCATGGTCATTCTTCATTGGTTTGCTATTACTTTTAGAATCCATTTTTATGATTCCACACAGACTTCAGTATTTGAAATTAATCCTAGTTATTCCTACGAGCCAAATTCTTCATCCATAAGTCTTTCTCACTCTTTAATATCTCCTCAACTTACTTTTTGCAACTAACTAAATTTTGGCTGGAAGAAATATTAATGAAGAAACACTTGTTACATAACGATTTTCATGATAGAATTGATTTATGGTTGGAGTAATCCTTTCAAGTAAAGTTTTCTATAAATAACAATGCAATTTTATTGTACATAATGCATGCAATTGTAAATAGCCCAATTCTTTATTTTCCTCTTATTATTTTAGTTTTTCCTCTAATATTAATTTTTAATGTACATATGTGTGCAGGCTTAAAGCTACTTGAATGGCTACATTGGCATTGCGATTTCACCTAATTTATTTTCAGCAAGTAGAATATAGAGTAGGTTTAGAAATAGATTCGTTACTCTTATTTTTTGTTGGACACCTAATCCTCTAAGGGTTATGGTGTGGAAGTTAAACAATCAAAGGAGTCCAAGAGATGTTGGAATATGAATCCAACGGCCACACCAATGTATTATAAATGTACATCTATGTTAATAAGAAATGCATTTCATTTTTCTATCATTCATGACTATTCACATTCATGTGTGCTTGACATGGTATCAAAGAAAAAGTTCCAAATTTAGTTTTCTCTAGTAACTCCTACAAAACTCTGCCATATTCTCTGCAAGATTCTTCCAATTCAAATTGTGAGCACTAATTTTGGTTTTGTGATGCGTTAGTAAATTTAATCTTGTGTCAAATATTATTGAAGGTCATGGTAAAAGGTTTTCGTATGTGTTGAGTTCCCTTAAAAAATGGTGCTAGAACGATGTTTATTGAAGACTCCCCATCACTATTCTCTAGATTGTTCTCTGTGTTTGACAACATGTTTCAGTCTCCTCATGTGCATTGCAATTAAACCTTGAATTCCATGAATTTCATTGAAGGGTTGAATTTTCCATGAGTCTAGTGTGTACGTTCCTGCAACATCAAGAACTTGCATGGATGTTGTCTCTCTGCTACTTTGCATATACGTTGGCTCTCATCTCTGCGTTCAAGACTGAGTTGCTTTCATTCTTGTTTAACATTGTATGTGTGTTGAATAGTTTGTGATGACCATCACTTTTGTCGACTAATTCAGTCTGAAGCTCTATGGCCTCACCTCTCCTTCCTTCTTTGGCTATGCCTTTAATCAGAGTAGCATAAGTTGTTTTTTTGGGCTTACACCCATTTTCAACCATCTTACCCAACATATCAATAGATTTGGTCTATCATTCATTCAATGAGGATGTTAAAAATTAACATTTTAGGCTCACAGACCGTCTCTCCCATTTGATTATAGAGATTCATGACTTTGTCTACCATACCCTCCTTGCATAAAATATTAATTAATGAACAATAAGTCATCACATAATGTGCAAAACCCTTGTCTATCATCTATTCTAGAATATCCATGGCTTCCTCTGGTTTGTTACTTTTGCAGAGCCCAACAATAATTGTAGATTACATAATCCTCATAGGAATACAAACTTTCTACACTAACTAGTGAAGGATATATACAACTTGCTCTGCGTTTCCACTCTTGAAACGTCCACCAATGAGAGCTTGTGGAATAATTTGTCGACATTCAACCATCATGCATTTGGTACTGAGTCTGTTTGAGCCCATGCTCTTTTACTGGACATTAATTTCATGGACCAATTAACTTTATTTTGATTCATGTGACCGTAGTTTTTTCTTTCACAGTTGATGGATGAGGATGTGGGGAATATATAAAAAAGAACCAACCCAAAGATATTTATGGTTGCTACCCCTTCTAGAGTCTAAAGAACTGTGCTGGAATAAGATTGGTGAAGAGGAAGGTAGAAGAGCCATTGTCTATTGAAGGTCCATTTTAATGTATGTGATGAACTAAGTTTGTTAATCCATTTTCATTATATTGGCTACCTCATCGCTCAACCATTTATATCATTGAAATATGCCGACCTTGGCTCCATAGGATGACACTACGAACTGGAAATTCCAGGTAGAGATGACTTTGTGATTTCATCCCTTGTCTAGTGCCATTTTATCTCAAGGTCCTATTCATCTAGTCGTTTATTCTCAGTTGGCTTCGACAGGTCCATTTTTGAATGGGACCTTGGTTCCTTACAGTAGAAGATAGTGGTAGAGTCCATTGGAGGATCTATCTGGCAAATGGAAGCTGAATTCTTAGAATGTGTAAGAGTGGCACAACGAAAGTGTGTTGGGCCCGAACACCTGGAGAAATAAAAGACCATCCAACAAACTCATGATTGCTTCTAATTTGAGGACCTTCTTCTTTTCCCAGTGACTGCCAAGGTTGCACGACCTTACTTTGAAAAAAAGATATAAATTTTGTGGCCTATGTTGTAATACATTGTTTGTGAAGGACAACATCACACTATTATCCAGGTTTGGTACTATAGTTACATTTGACGTTATTATTGGCCCTTGTATAAGTTTTGTTGATATTCTAATTCTTCATTTGGCCTTGGTGTGACATTTGGAAAAGTGAGCACCCCTTTATTTTGGGAGTACATTTGAATCCACAAAATTAAACTCTTCGAAAATGGTCAAAATTGATAATATACTAGAGTTGTTAAGTGCTCTAATACATTTCATTATAGATGAGATGGTAAACATCAGCAAGGGCACTATCTTCGACATTCAGACCAGTCTGCATAATGCATAAGAAAAGATAGAATTTTTGCAGCTCGTATCATAGTTTTAGCGGGATGAGTTACAACAAAAAAAGCATCCTTCTGAACTTGTTTTTGTTCAAAACAATCCCCTATTTAACTTTGAAACAAGATCCTATCAGCAACCAACAAGTCATCATGTCAATAATGTTGATTTAGATCAAGTGCTCATTTTAGAAGCAGATTTGAATACATGTGTGAAAATTCAATCTGCACTTCCCAAGCCAGTCATTAGACCTTGGGAAGAGCTTATCAAGAACAAACATGTAAAAGGTCTTAGATATGATAAGGAGGAATCCATTCATACTCCAAATTATTTCGAGCCCATTCAATTTCAAAGTGATGGGTTTCTTCATGGTGGTTCAGCTTCACCTGTTCCAGATTCTGCTCCTCCACGTTCACAACCAAAATTTGTTTATTTCCAACACCATGAACGAGTTAGCCATATGAAAGATCACTATTTTGATATTCATTCATACAATCATTGTGGTTAGCATACTCATTCTTCACGCAAATGCTTCAAAAACAAGCCTCCTGCAAGAACAAATATTCACCTTGGATGGATCGCTTCTTGGCAATGGGCTTCAACAACTAAGAAGATATTTCAGTCATATGTCAGAACTTGTTCTAGAGTATTAAACAGTCTTTCAATTTTATTTTCTCCATCATATCACCTTGTATCTGACAAGGGGAGAAATGATGGTCATCTACAAGTTTCAAAGCCTCATCAAGCAAGCTTGAGCCACAACCTGCCATACCAGTTCCAAAGTTATAGCTAGAGACAAAGATGCCCCTAAGCATACCTTTAGTTGGTGGTCAGCCTCAAACCATATATGTGGGATTGATACGTCCATTTTCAGGTTGAGCTTCTCCCTCTTTAAAGATTTTGTGACACATCCTCTAGAATAATACTTCAGCTTCTTGCCAGTTTCGGAAGAGTTACAGGAATTGCATTAAGAATTCTAGAGTTGGTGGTCATCCTTAAACCACCGCACGTTGAGACCTCCCTTTTCATGTTGAGCTTCTCCGTTTTTATGCAGGTTACAAACCTCCCTTTTCCAAGTTGAAGGTCTCCCTCTTCAAATAATTAGGATAACTTCCTCTAGTAGAAGAATTCAACTTCATGACATATTTGGAAGAGTTAAGAGAACTGAATTAACAATTCCAGTGTTGGTGGTCATCCTTAAACCACCTCCTTATGCCAACATTTCAGAGAGCACATTTAGCCTAGTGCTTCCATGCATTTTTGCACATTTTGTATTACATCTCTCTTCTTGGACTCATACATATCCCTTCAAATTAAGGGGGAGAATGTTGGACACTTAATCCTCTAAGGGTTATGGTGTGGAAGTTAAATAGTCAAAGGAGTCCAACAGATGTTGAAATATGAATCCAATGGTCACACCAATGTATTATAAATGTACATCTATGTTAATAAGAAATACAATTCACTATTCCATCATTCATGACTGTTCACATTCATGTGTGCCTGACATTTTTAAATAAGTTTCAATCTGTTTATGTTTTAGTATATTTTTTGTGAATATGTAAGTATGAATTTTGTTGTTATATATTTATAACACATTCAAATTCTTTGAAAGGAAGAAGAAAATTTGACTAAGGATTTCAATCATATTTCTCAAATTTAACTTATTAAACATTTTTAATTCTCTTGCTTTTGAGTAAGATTTGCTAGAAATTTCTAAGTTAATATCATTTTTAGATGTGATTCACAAGAAAATTATATCTTAATTTTCCATTCACATTTCCCTTTGATAAGTAAGAAATCACTTACACATAAATTTTGAGCTACTTGATTGCTCAAATCCATCTAGCAGAATTAGTTCTAGAAATTTATGCATGTTGATGATGATACATTTCATTTCCAAGCAATCATTATGTCAAGTTCTCAGCATTCATCTATAAACTAGAGTGAAAATAGGAGGAGAAAGAACCAAGAATAAATGTCACCCCTTTGTAGATTTGACACTTATTTGGTAATTTTTTTAGAGAAGATCATACTCTTGTAATCGAAATTGTGATTTATAATAATCTTATTTTGTCCTATTTTTAGTAAATGAGGATGAATTCTTTTTGAAGTTACACTCACAGACCTCTCCGATGATTTCCCCTTCAAGATGTTTCTTGAGCCTTATTATTTTGAAAATTTCAAATGATATGCCCCTATGCTCTTCAACAACTTGTGATAAAATCTTGACATACATAATCTTTTGAATGTCAATGTATTGAAAGAACACGGGGGAAACATTATTTTGTTAAGCAAGAGAAGTTATTTTAGATATACATAATATTAATTTTTTTTTTTTTTTTTAATCTTGTCTAAGAGAAAGTAGAATTTATTTTGGAAAGATTGATGATGCTAAAATATCTCCTATGTTAAAGTGTTTTGACGGTACAACTAATAATGATTTAGGAAAGGATGATTCTTTTGAAGAGGTATTTGGTTGGCAAAAATCATCTTGCCTTGATTTTCAAGAGCCATTAATATTTATATCCTGATATATTTATGCTTCTCATGCACATATAATTGTACCAAATAATCTAATGAGGAGTTAAATATCAGTGATTTACAAATGAGAAAGATGAAGTGAATTAAATCACATTGTTGAGAAAGACATATCAAGTTGAAGATGAAACATCATCAAGATTATTTCAGGGAAGTTTACTTTAGATTTTCATCTCCCTTGGTTATTTATCATCTTTCCCATTATTACATTCATCAAATATTTCTATTTAGGTCCTTACCATTAAGAATTTATAAGGACTTAGTTATTAAATATTTATTTGGATTAGTTTTTATGATTATGAAGAAAAAATCATTTTAAGGAAATATTGATGGACCTAGATTGATGAAGATTTTAACATTGATATCATAACTATGCATTTAGTTTGAAATTTATTTTTACGATAGATTAATTTTTATTTTAGATGTATTTATATTTTTATATTTCTATAAAAGTCATGAATATCTTGGCATCCAATCTATTGGTGAATGAACTTTTATCCATCTCAATCTTAATTCAAAGAAAATGAAGTAATTAAATGATTTATTAGGGAAAAGAGTTTAAACTTGCAATTCAATATATCCTTTATAATCCAATTTCTCCTTTTCTATTTTGAATAATGATATGATATTTGTCTTCACATTTTGCTTGTCGAGATTTTGTTATTTTCATGGATTAAATTTTAATTCGCTTTAGATTAAATAAATTTTGTACTTTACTTTTCACTCCCAAGTTTATTTGATTATTTTGGGTGTTACTTGATAATTTAGATTAATAAATTGCTTTATACATTTTTTTGACTAGGTTATTGATTGTATTATGTTTCTTACTACTTATTTGTAAATATTTTACAATTCCTTTTTATTTGTTTTGCATTTTCTTTTGGTTTGGTGTGATTTCCTTGTCTTTTGGTTAACATAACATACTAGTAAGTAGTGTTTTAGTTATGGAGTAAATTATTTCTTATCTAATATTAATATAGTGTTCATTCAAAAAGAAAATGCTTATCTAACATCATTATAAAGTGAAAGATCCATTTCATAACATTAAAAGTGATATAAATAATAACAAAAAATGGGAAAGAATAGTAGACTTAGTTTTTATTCACCAACATTTTTTTTCCAATCAAAGCAACTCTCTAAATACCTCGCTTCCATCACCCAATTGCATATGGAAAATCAAATCTAAAGGGTGAAATTTCTAAATGAGGAAGTTTAAAGTATTTAAAGAAGAACAAACAAACCCGTTGGGGCTGGACACTCACTGACAACATGACATTTTTTGTGATTCAAACTAAAAGGGATATACATGCTTATAAATATTGAATCAATGAAAGTTTTAAAAGAGAGATGAGGAACAAATGTGTGCAAAGATTTGGTTTGAATAAAGACTTAGGTCATTGTTTGATTTCATTACTGATTAGAAATTTGTGTTAGTATAAATAATGAACTCCATATTCACGCTCCTTTAACCTGTTACGATAAGTAATAAGTATCACTAAATACTAACTAATCATTCTTAGATAATAAGAGTTGTCCCCTTAAAAGTGATAAGTGAAAACGTTAAACCAAGATTAATAAGTTAAATGAGAAAATCCCAATATTTTTATCAGAGATAACTTCTTCATTCCAGTGTGTCGCCATTTGTCGAGGCCTCAACAATCCCCATTTATTTAAAAAAAATGAAGGGTCCCTCATAAAATTTTGGAAATATTGTCTTTCTTTGCTTTTGGATTCCTATTTTTAGCGATTTTTGGATTTCTTATTTTGTCATTTTTGAGATTTTCATCACTTCCGCCTCCTCGAGATGTTTCCATCTATATGACATTTGTCAAATTTTGACTCCCATATCAAAAAATAGAGTTGATTGAAGTTTTGTGGATTAATTTTTTTTTTTAGTTAATTTTTAGTTGTTATATATTTTATAAATTAATTTTTAAATATCAGTCGGAGGTAGGAATAATTAAATTCACATTTCATTTTATTTCTCCATACCTACTTATACATTAATTTGATTTGATTGGATTTGATTTGTATTTTATATATATATATATATATATTTATTTATTTATATATATTTATTTATTTATTTTATTAATTAGTTGGAGGTTGGGGAGAACAATGTAGTTTTTATTAAATTTCATATTGTATTCTCCCATGAATTAATTGAATTTCGACCTTCATGTGGATCTTGGCCTTATGTTTTAATTATTTAATTTAGTGGGCCCATGCCACCTCACCTCCTTCACATTGGAAGACTTACTACTTATTCAACTTAATATTCCACATGATTTCTCGTTCGCTGCAACTTTTATTTTTTTAATGTAACTTAGGCTTTAATTTTTATTAATCTATTAAGGGGTTGGAGGTCAGGTTGACGGATTTGGTTTGATTCCCATGCACCTCACCTCCTCCGCATTGGAAGACTTATACTTATTCAATATTCCACATGATTTCTCATTGGCTGCAACTTTTATTTTTTTTAATGTAACTTAGGCTTTAATATTATTAATTTATTAAGGGGTTAGAGGTCGAGTTGAGGGATTTAGTTTGATATGTAACATATTTTCCCGACCTTCCGACTTACTCTTATGGTTTTTTTATTTTTTATTTTTTTTTTATATATATATTATATTTTTTAAATTTAATTTAAAAATTAATATTTTAACCACTAGTTAGGCCATATCACATGCATATATCTCCATACCTATTTTATTGTTATATTTATATATAAATATATATATATATATATATATATATATATATATATATATTAATATTTTAAATATTAATATTTTAACCAATAGTCAACCCATATCACATGCATTTTTTTTAAATATTAATATTTTTAAACACTAATCAACCCATATCACATGCATACATGTCTCCATACCACACAAATTTCCAAACACCTTCCTCCCACATACTATTCAATTCAAATAACACTACAACCCTTTAAACTATATAGAAACAAAAATGCAAACTTATCCCATACATGTGGGCTTTTTACTAATGATTCAACAATTTGCACAAACCATACTACAATTGCCCAAGCACTATTGTAGAACTCCATTTTCTAGAGCGAACATCTCAAGCTATAGGGCCAAAATCAGGTTCAAGATAGCTTGTTGGAAAGATGAAATTCAGGAGAACAATATGGAATCATTTATTTCAACAAATATGCATTTTAAGCTACCCAAAAATTAAAAAAAAATAAAAAATAAAAAATAAAAAAAAAAAATAAATAAAAAATAAAATAAATAATTAATTAACTAAAAATAAAATAAAAAAAATAAAAAAATTGCTACGTTTTTAAATTAAAGCTAAATTTCTAGGCTATTTTTTGTGAATAAAATTGGAGGTTGAACCAAAGAAGATGGAACTTATATTATTGTGGGATATTTCTTCTCAAATCATAGTCCTAAGAGAGTTGGAAATTGTTGCATGATGTGATCTGAGTATTGCATGATCTTTTAATTAGTTAAAAGACATTGATGGTATTTTCCTCTATCATTTTCTTTATATTGATACCTATTGAATGTTAGAATGTGCTTATGCCATTCTTTTTAAATGGTCACGTATATGCAGTGTTGAGTTATTTTATTAACACAAATTTGTTATTTGTTTAATATGAGTGAATCAACATTCATTTCTCATATTCAAAAAGATAGTTTATTAATCTTTCTCTCATTATTGAGATAGATTTATTTTTTGTCATTTAGATTAATTTCATTATATGCAAATAAACATTAAAAATCATAAAAACTATAATCAAATTTTCATAATCTATTTAAAGAAGAGCCCAAAAATCTATTTAAGTGGTTGACTAGACCCATATTCTAGTTAGGGTCTTCACTAATTGAAACATTTGTAGTATTTTCTTTAAGTGCTACATTTTGGTGATTTCTTCATCCCCAATTGTTAAGATTATTCAAGCATATCCATTCATACACAACATATTGTATAGTTGTTTATATTTACTTGTAAGTATTTAGGATAATTAGATTAGATTAGTTTTCTTTTAATTGTTTTTTAAGTATATATTTCTGACGTTGGATTAATATAGGAAACCAGACATTTGTTCCAGAGAGTATATAACCACACCAAATGAGAAGGTGTCTAATTGGGATCTTGATCGGGCCAATACTTACTCGTTGCGGGAGGAATTCTTCCGCCTATCAACAAATCCTTAACATGCTTGGTAGGAGATTTAACAAGGGTTTTAGACCCTTCACCTATTTTTTTTTTTTGGGACTAATTACTCTTTGTTTTAATTTTATTTGATTTTCTTCTCCAGGAAAATTTTAAGTCAAAAATTCTTCCCAGGTAGCTTTTGATTGTCTAAACTCATAAACAATAATTATTTTAATGAGCTGTAATGGCATATACTAGTTTTTTGTCTTTTGGAGGTTCACTGAACACTCCTAGCAACTTTTTGTAGAATATTCCAAAGGAAGAAAGGGAAACTTAGGTCACGACGATCTGTGAAATGGAGAAGAAGTCTTACATGGTAAAAGAATGTAGTTGCATAACTTCCTTCACAAGTTACAAATCTTTGCAATGTTGTGAGAAGTGGGCACCACTCTGCAATAAAACTCATGGAGACTCCTTTGGTCCAATTGATAGATTTATATGTTGAATTAAGAAACTTCGAGCACTCTTCCTAATCGACCTGGAAGCCCTTGAAATACCTTTCACCGCTTGAAGGTAACCCCGTTACATTTGCTATTAATGCATCTTTTTTTTCAATCTCAAGATCCCCAACTTTCACCGTCTTCCTATTGAAGTTCTGTGCAAATTCCACAACCACTCTGTCATTATGCCCCTAAAATTTCTGCAGGAAATCCATCCACCCTTTTTCTTCAATATTAGGTTTGCATGAAATGTACTCAATGTTGTTGGTAATTGACAACTAGTTAATGTAAATTTGGGTAAAATTGTATTAATTATTGACAAGTTAGTTTCATACCAAATTAGCAGTTATGTAACTGAGGAGGCTCGTATAAAACTGATGAATGCCTGAACTATTGTAAGGAGAATCATTTATTGATTGAATAGAAATTCTAATCCCTTGCCCCGTGGATGTTTCCTTGACACCATGTCAGGGTTTTACCTTGTAAATCTTGAGTTTTTACTTGTGCGATTGCATTCAATTTCATTTCTTTCTTGGTTAAATTAACCTATTGTAACTACAAATGGTATCTGAGCCAAGTTGAGTTGAGTTGAGGAGACGTTGCATAAGAAAAGGTGAAAGAAAGACATTGGTGAAAGAGGAGAGACGCATCAGAGCTGCGGGAAAACTGGCCTCGAAGACGCTATGTGGTATCAAAGGAAGGCTAGGTCATTTATTTTAGTGAACCACTGCTGCATGTTACCACTTTGCTCTCTGCATGCTGCTAGAGCCGTCAAGGAGGGCTTGCGTGCTGCCTGCTACCACTTTTCTCTCTGCGTGCTGCCAGAGCCATCAAGGAGGGCCTGCGTTCTGCGTGTTACCACTTTGTTCTCTGTGTGTTGCCAAAGCCGTCAGGGAGGGTCTGCGTGCTGTGTGTTACCACTTTTCTCTCTGCATGCTACCAGAGCCGTCAAGGAGGGCCTGCGTGTGTTTGTTGGCTTTTCGAAGATCCTGCCAGAGGAAGAGTCGTCGAGCTTGCCACCAGAGGAAGAGCCACCGAGAAGGGGTCGTTGTGGGCTTGTCTGGAACCTGGCTTGTCGAAGAGCTTGCTTCTAGAGGAATTCAATCAGCAGAAATTAAGTCCGGGTAATTTAAAAAAAAACAACAGAAATAAGAATTTGTTGTTGAGACACTGGTGAATTTGAATTTTTTTGGGGTTTGAAGTAATTTTTTTTCCTAGGAAATTGAATTGTTTCATGTATATTTGAAGTAATCAATATGTGTAAAATAAATTCTGGGAAATAAATCAGGGTGTCTTTTTAAAACAAAAAAGGGCAACAGAATTAAGTTTTTTTTGTTGAAAAGAAAGAAACCCTAGTTGAAGATAGAAATCAAGGTTTAAAAAAACAGGGCAACAAAATTAAGTTTTTTTTTTTGTTGAAAAGAAAGAAACCCTAGTTGCTAGTTGAAGGCAGATTGTGGAGAAATTCAACCCTAGAAGTAACAGTTTAGAAGCAAATTAGAAATAAATGGCTAAAATGATGAATGCAAAGTTCGAGGTGGATAAATTCACCGGCCATAGCAACTTTTCTCTTTGGAAACTGAAAGTTAGGGATTTTCTAGTGCAACAAGGGTTGCACAAAGCTTTGGATGTGTGTTATCGCGAAATCTAGTGTCCATGCAGCGCTGCTAGTCCCACTAAGATGGGTAGCTATCTTAGACACAAACAAACTAAAGTTACTTTCGTTTTCCTTTATGAGAAGTAGATAGGAGAAGAGCAAAGAATACCAACCTCAATCTTTCACTTCGTTCCTTGCTTGTTCCTTCTCCCCTCTGACGGATATTTGTCGCTCCTTCCTTGATTTCTCCGCTTCAAAGAGTACCTGTAAAGTCAAAGCAGCATAATACCTTCAAAGTATAGAGATCTACAATCATAAACAACATAGGACCAGATATATATTGACCACATAAATGCATATATCATCAAACATACAAGTATGTGGAGGAAAACTTGAATAGCTTTATTGATATAAAGATTAGAAGAGAGGATTACAACCCATTTATCTGACCCAGCGTCATCCTCCCAGCATGAAATCCCTTCTTCACCTCATGAAAAGCTTAGATCACCCAACACTATGATGTTCCACCAGGAAACCAACCGCACTTCCTTACAAGATGCAAAATTCCAGCCTCCGGATCTCTGGGATGAGGGATCCATATATAGATGATTGCAGGGGGGTGAGTTAGCTTCTGGGAATTTGATTAGTGTCCTCTCTCTGATAGTTCTTGATTCCACTTGGAGATTCATGATCTCTTACTCATCACTGGGCGAATTAAGAGAGGCAAGTGTCACAAGAGAAGTTTCTGGAAGATTCCATGATCATCCACCTTGCAAACTGTCTCTGCCATTTGTCTACTCTTGCCCATCGCACCCTACAGAAGGGATTTTCAGTATGCATCACACTTTTTGCATGTGGCAGGTGAGATGCATCGTACCCTTTACACTGAGCAATCTGTATGATCCAATTTTGACTAGTTCTGATCGGTTTTCTATGGAGAACTTCTAGGAGATGATGTAATCAGCTGACCTTGTTCCTTTAGGGTGTGAAAAAACACTTTTAGGGACTTAGAAGCCCTTGGTTTATGGACATATATGATTGGGGTTGTAGTGCCCAAATATGTCTATAACAACGAGGCAAATAAGAAACCTACTAGCATGAAAGATTCAGACTGGGAGGACTTGGATGCCCGAGCTCTCAGCACCATCAGGTTATGCATGACAGATGAAGTTATCTTCAACATTGTTGAAGAGAGTACAATTTCAGGCTTATGTGAAAAACTAGAAAAACTATATATGAAAAATTCATTAACCAATATAATTTATTTGAAAAAACAATTGTACAGTCTTTGAATGAAAGAGGGTTCAAAAGTTGCAGAGCACCTAAATGTTTTTAATACCAATTATCATATATGGAAGTTAAAATTATGGAAGAAGACAAAGCTATAACCTTGTTGTGTTCTCTGCCCAATTCATGGGACCACTTCGTACAATCAGTTCGAGCACTGTTGACTCTTTGAAAGTTGAATTAGTTGTGGGAGCTCTCTTGTCTGAAGAAGTACGAAGGAAATACAGTACTAAAACAACAACACCAGAAGCCATGATAGCTAGAGGATGGTCAAAGGAAAGAGGAGAAAAAACAAGGGGGTATTCTAGATCCAAATCAAAGGGAAATAAGTGTAAGGCAAAGTGTTGGCATTGCAAAAAAATTGGACACCTTAAGAAAGATTGTTGGAAATGAAAAGAGTCTAATAACCCGAAGAAAGAAGCAAATCAAGTTGATTTAGGTATGACAAATGAAGCTTTATCTACTAAAGAATTATGTATGATAGATGAAACTTTACCTGTATGTAATGTCTTTCAGGGTTTTGAAAGTTGGCTGTTAGACTTTGGTGCTTCTCATCACATGTGTCCACATAGAAA
Source organism: Pinus taeda (assembly GCA_000404065.3). Classification (NCBI taxonomy): domain Eukaryota; kingdom Viridiplantae; phylum Streptophyta; class Pinopsida; order Pinales; family Pinaceae; genus Pinus; species Pinus taeda. The sequence continues at coordinate 145,417 of APFE030791492.1, forward strand.
TTGGTTTACTTCATATGAAGATGTAAATGGTAGTTCTGTCTTTATGGGTAATAATGTATCATGTCAGACTATTGGGATGGGAAATATTAGGATTAAAATGTATGATAACACAGTTAGAACATTAACTAGTGTTAGACATGTACCTGAATTGAAGAAAAAATTTGATTTCTTTGGGAGTGTTGGATTCAGATGGTTATAAGTTTATAGGTCAGCATGGAGTGCTGAAAGTCTCTAAAGGTGCCCTAGTTGTTATGAAAGTAGAAAAGGTCAGAAATCATTACAGACTCAAAGGAAGTAATCAGGTCAATGAAGCAGCGATTGTGTCAGAAAAAGAAGAAGAAGGTACTCGCCTATGGCATCAGCGATTGGGTCACATGAGTGAGAAAGGTCTTCAGGTATTGATGAAATGTAAATCACTTCCTGATCTAAAATCTTTGAAGTTGGATTTCTGTAAACATTGTGTGTATGGAAAACAATGTAAATAGAGATTTAAAACTGGAAATCGTAATAGTAAAGATATTTTAGACTATATTCATTCTAATCTGTGGGGACCATCTCTTGTTGTATCATATGGAGGTGCTCTATATTTTTTAACATTTATTGATGATTTGTCCCGTAAATTTTGGGTCTTTATGCTGAAAAAGAATGTTGATGTATTCAATATCTTTAAACAATTTAAAGCAATGGTAGAGAAAAGAATAGGCAAATCAATTAAATGTTTAAGAAATGACAATGGTGGTGAATTTACTTCAATAGAATTTGAACAATACTATAAGGATGAAGGAACTTTTAGACACAAAACTGTTGTTTATACTCAACAAAATGGTGTTGCTGAATGTATGAATCAGACTCTTATGGAAAGAGCCAAAAGCATGATCAACAATGCTAACCTACAAAAGGAGTTGTGGGCAGAAGCAATATCCACTGCTTGTTATTTAGTTAATAGATTACCTTCAGTAGCAATTAATTGTAAAATTCCTGAAGAAGTTTGGTCAGATCAGTGTTGTGATTATTCACATTTAAGGATATTTGGCTGTGATGCTTATGCTCTTATTCCTAAAAATCATCGTTCAAAATTAGATCCAAAATCGAAATGTTATGTCTTTGTTGGGTATGACTATATGGTGAAAGAATACAGGTTGTGGGATCCTATATCGCGAAAGATAATCATTAGTAGAGATGTAACATTTGATGAATCTTCTCTTTTAAAATCAAATGTTGAAGGAATTGAACAGGAACATATATCGCCAAATCAACAAATTCAGTTGGAGGCTAAACTTCTCAGTGACAATCAAAAAGGAAGAAGAGACTTCTGGAGAAAAAGGTGTTGAAGATACAAAGGAAATTGTTGAAGTTTCTAAACCAGTTCAACAACTAGTCACTCTAAGAAGGTCTACAAGGGAAAGAAAAAATCCCAAAAGGTATGAAGATTTTGCTTCATCTTTTGCTTTGATTACTGAAGATGGGGAACCTTATTATTATCATGAAGCAGTAGATGATACGGATAATGAAAAATGGAAAACAACTATGAAAGAAGAAATGGATTCCTTAGCCAAGAACAATACTTGGGATCTTGTACAACTTTCTAAAGGGAGAAGTGTTGTTCGATGCAAATGGGTCTTCAAACTGAAATGGAAAGTTGATGGAAGTATCAAAAGGTATAAGGTGAGACTGGTAGCAAAAGGGTATTCTCAGGTTGAAGGTATCAACTTTCATGAGATTTTTTCACCAGTTGTAAAACTTGTTTCTATTCATACTATGTTGGCGCTAACTGCATTACTTAATCTTGAGTTAGAATAGGTAGATGTTAAAACAACTTTTCTACATGGTGATTTGAATGAAGAGTTATATATGGAACAACCAGAAGATTAGTTTGCAAGCTCAGGAAATCATTGTATGGTCTGAGGCAATCTCCCAAACAATGGTACAAGAAGTTTGACTCCTTCGTGGTGAGCCAATACTTTATTAGAAGTGAGTATGATCATTGTGTATACTTCAAGAGTTTCAATGGCATATTTATTATCTTAGCTTTGTATCTTAACCTTGAGTTAGAACAGTTAGATGTTAAAAGAACTTTTCTACATGGTGATTTGAATGAAGAGTTATATATGGAACAACCAAAAGATTAGTTTGCAAGCTCAAGAAATCATTGTATGGTCTAAGGCAGCCTCCTAGACAATGGTACAAGAAGTTTGACTCGTTCATGGTGAGCCAGTACTTTATTAGAAGTGAGTATGATCATTGTGTATACTTCAAGAGTTTCAATGGAATATTCATTATCTTAGCTTTGTATGTTGACGATATGCTTATTGTAAGCAAAAGCATGGAAGAGATCAACATGCTAAAGGCTCATCTCTCTAGGACGTTTGATATGAAGGATCTTGGAGCAACAAAACATATCTTGGGCATGGAGATACACAGAGATAGGAAAAATGGTAAGCTTTGATCACAACAGAAGTATGTGGAGAAAGTACTTGAAAAGTTCTATATGAAAAATGTGAAACTTGTTAATGTTCCATTAGCTTCCCATTTTAAGCTTTCTTCGGTTTTGAGTCCTAGAACTGATGAAGAAAAGCAGTATATGTCTCATGTACCATATGAAAATGTTGTAGGCAACTTAATGTATGTGATGGTATCTACAAGACCTGACATTTCACATGCAGTTGGAGTTGTCAGCAGGTTCATGGAAAATCTAGGTGAAGAACATTGACGAGTAGTGAAATGAGTGCTTCGATATCTAAGAGGCACAAGTGATCATTGCATCATCTTTAATGGTAGTGAAGGATCAGCCTGTGGATATGTAGATGATGGTTATGCAGGTGATTTGGACAAAAGAAGATCTACTACAGGTTATGTCTTTACTCTTGCAGGTGGAGTAATTAGTTGGATGTCAAAGCTTCAAGAAACAGTTGCGTTGTCAACTATCGAAGCAGAATATATAGCTACTTCAGATGCCAGTAAAGATACAATTTGGTTAAAGGGTCTACTTGATGAGTTTGGAAGGATGCAGGAGAAAGTGAATGTACTTTGTGACAATCAGAGTGCTATTCACTTGGCTACAAATCCTGCTTATCATAGCAAAACCAAGCACATTGATGTAAGGTATCATTTTCTGAGACATGTGATTGATGGTAGAAAGTAGCTCTTCAAAAGGTCCATACACAGAAGAATTGTGCAGACATATTCACAAAGCCAGTTACAGTAGAGAAGCTGCAATGTTGTTTAGCTTCTCTTAGCTTACAAAAAATATGATGAATAGGCATGGGCAATGTTGTAGATCTAACCTAGAAATATATGTAAATATCAATAAACCCAAGAATAACAAGATCTGAATGGATAGAAATGCTTCTTTATTATCAAACCCTTAAGGTAGGGTAACACCATACATTCACTCCTTAAGGAAGGAGAACACTCCACAAGCCATATGCTTGTTCATACAATAATCCTTGACTATATTTCTTGACCTAGAGTCTCTAGCCTCTATATAGGCCTCATACATACAATACCATGGATCATTACCATGGTTCCCTCATACCATCGACTAATACCATAGGCCCATTACATTATTACTAACTACTTGTGGTCCCTTACATGATATGGGTTAACCACCGTATTTATTACTATGACCCATCCCATTATTACATTATTACCTTGGGTACCTCCCTTGGTAACCCATATTATCCCCCCTAGGTATATAACATTCCACCCCCCTAAGCATGTTTCATCCCCGAAACATGGGAAGAACACAAATAATAAGATCTACTCAAAAGAGTAGTTCGCTGGTACCATGCACGTGCATCTAGCCATCCAAGAGAAAGGTGAACCCTCAGTCTTGTTGGTGCCTTGCTCGCTTGAGATGGAAGTTGACTCTGGTAGCTCTTCTGTGTAGATGTGTAGTAGGTGGATCTTCGCTCCTTTCTATCTGTCCTGCGGGGGTTGTTGTCCGTGTGGCTAATTGGTTGCCATCTTGATGGTTGTTTTATTGTGGGGTGATGTGGGTGATGATATGTTGAAGTTCTAACCCACGGTGTCTTTTTCTTTAATTCACCCTGCTGTGGTGCCTGTTGTGGTGTCTTCTTTTCCAATATGACTTCAACCACTGAACCCTCATCAGATGTGTCAGCACCTGTTACCTTTTCGGCTTCAGCCTCTGTTTGTGTTTGATTGTCGACCATCAACTACTCATCATCTATATGTTAGTCCCTGTAACATCTTCTGCTTCAACCTCCTTGGACTCTACCTGATTATTAATGGAAATATCCTGTAATGTAATTTTCTTGTTTTTATACCAGAGCTTCAGGAATTTCTTCTGCACATTAATATTTATAGTACCCACAAATTCCATTCAAGGGTATCCCAAAACAACATCCATGTTATCCATATCTGAAGCATAAAAATCACCATGAAACACATACTTATCCATAGAAAGTTTCAAATCCTTATAAATTTGAACATCCTTATCATCAACTTGTGTATTTTCAATATGTTTTGCTGGGACTTGCAATTTTTTTGCCAAATTAACATTGATAAAATTATGTTTACCACTAGGATTGATAGAAACAACGATCTTCTCTTTCTGAATCAATCCATGAACCTGTAGTAAGGAGACACCTGTAGCAATTAACCCCTTATGTGTCTCATTCTCCTTTTTTCTAGCCCGAGACCATTTGTCCAAAAAGATTTTTTCAAATTCTGCATCTGAAAGTGTGATCAACTGCAGGTCGTTAAATGATGAATTCCATTTTTGAGCCTCACCTCTCATATTAAACAACATTGGAAGCTTCCAATATGTCCCATATGTGGACTTGTATCTTTGTATGAATTCTTCAATAGTAGGACCATCATCTTTTCCTGTAAAATCTAGAGTCGTCATGAAGAGGGTTTTGAGAAAAAATTCGGTGACTTGGCGAAAATTTGAAATTGTCACTATTTCGTCAATTTTGCTCAGAATCCTTATTATGACCTATTTTCAGAAATGGAACAATCATTCTGCATCTGCCCATGTGATCGAAATCCTGATCCAGGCACTAGAATTCTAGATCTGCGCTGCTACTCTCCCGCCGTCACCCAAAATTTCTGAAAAAAGAGCTGATTTTAAATCAGCGATATCTCCCTCATCCAGACTCTAATTCGACTGATTTTTTTTTTGAAATTAGGTGTTTTTTCACAAATATTCCAGATCTACAATTAGATCTTGCAGATCTTGCACTAGGACGTCCAGATCTGTGCTGCAAATTCGCTGCCCTGAAAAATTGTCTACAACCCCACTGATTTTTAGATCAGCAATATCTCCTTCATCCGGACTCCGATTCAGCCGATTCGTTTTTTGAAATCGGGTATTTTTTCACATAGAATCCAGATCTACAATTAAATTTTGCAGATCTTGCACCAAAATATACAGATCTGATCTGCAAACTCGACGCCCCCGAAATCCTGCAAAAAGTAAAAAAAAAATTTCTCCACTTTTTTGCCCAAGAAAGTGCTTTGATACCACTTGTTGTAGATCTAACCCGGAAATATTATAGATCTAATATGAAAATATAAGACAATGCAAATAAACCCAGAAATAATATGAAATGAATCTTTATTGATCAAACCCTTAAGGTAGGGCAACACCATACATTCACTCCTTAAGGAAGGAGAACACTCCTCAAGCCATATGCTTGTTCATACAATAGTTCTTGACAATATTTCTTGACATTCTCCCATGTGGAGTCTCTAGCCTCTATATAGGCCTCATACATGCAATACCATGGATCATTACCATGGTTCCCTCATACCATCCACTAATACCATGAGCCTATTACATTTATACTAACTACTTGTGGTCCCTTACATGATATGGGTTAACCACCTTATTTATTACTATGGCCCATCCCATTATTACATTATTACCTTGGGTACCTCCCTTGGTACTCCATATTATCCCCCCTAGGTATATAACATTGAACCCCTCATACCATCGACTAATACCATGGGCCCATTACATTATTACTAACTACTTGTGGTCTCTTACATGATATGGGTTAACCACCTTATTTATTACTATGGCCCATCCCATTATTACATTATTACCTTGGGTACCTCGCTTGGTACCCCATATTATCCCCCCTAGGTATATAACAGGCAAGGGATTAGGAAAATCGTTGTCTAGGTGGAGTTTGTTGGTAATTGACAACTAATTAATGTAAATTTAGGTAAAATTGTATTAGTTATTGACAAGTTAGTTTCATACCGAATCAACAGTTATGTAACTGAGGAGGCTCATATAAAACTGATGAATGCCCGAACTATTGTAAGCAGAATCATTTATTTATTGAGTAAAAATTCCAATCCCTTGCCCCGTGGATGTTTCCTTGA
>APFE030791495.1:0-10429 GCA_000404065.3 Pinus taeda
CCAACAATGGTAGTGCTCGAATAGATCTTTCTAATGAGCTATTGTACGCGTCAAACGGAGATCATATGCTAAAGTTACGACCCCGGGAAGTTGATGTACCAACTTACCCCCAAACGGGGCCCACAGTTTGGCGTTTCATCTCCTAGGGTTAGGTTTTGGAATGTTAAGGGTTTTTCATTGTTTCTCAACAATAAATAGGCCTTCGAGCCTCATTGTAACACAGTTCAGAGGCATGTAGCCATCACATCTCTTCTCAGAGATAAGCTACCATCGCCCTAGCTAGTTTATTTCCATTTCTCATTGTAAGCATATTTCAGTATTTTCCATTAATGAAATGAAGTATTATTTCCGCTGCATATTTGTGTATATGGTTATCTCTGTAATTTGTTGCGTTCCTGTTTAAATCCAGATCATCTTCCCACTTATACAATCAATCAAATATCAACCTCCTTATGCATTCAGATTTACATTCAGATCTAAGAAGACTTCATTGACAAACAACAGTAAAATAGCAACAACAATAAATCAGCAATATTGATTTGATAGATCAACCATCTCTAAACATCAAGCCTTTCTTTTGTATACACTACTTGAAAGAATAGAACCTGCGTGTATACGCTCTTTTTCCGAGACGAACCTGCGTAAAGATATGCAAATATTGACTCAGAACTTTGCTACAATTCGAGACTTAAGAAAAACCCAGATCATGATAGATAATGAATAAAACAGATGCAAAACATCAAATCTACCCTCAACCAATATCAGATCATTCAAGAATAAATCATTTCAGATCTCATGATATTGATCCAATATTGAACTCAAAGTGCACATAAATATTTCAGATCTAGTCCCAAAAATAACCCTGCAACATAAAATATACTTCAGATAGAAGTATTCCTTAGAATCTTATTCACTTGCACATTTGGCCTTATGATCCTCTCTTATTTATATAGTTTTTGGCCTTTCTCAATACCATGGAATCCACTGAGGACCAATACCTTGGATCAAATACCACGAATTGAATACCTCAGACTAAATACCTAGGGTCAATATCATGGTCCAAAGATACCTTGGACCAAAACCATGGTTTTCAATATGTACGCACTTTTCCTTTTGTGGGAGTGCGTGTGTACATTATACGCTATTTCTGTTCTAAGTACTTGCATGTATACGCTACTTGGATTAAGTGAACCTGTGTATATCTCTTAAACTACTCTTACATCATCTTCTTCCTTCAACTTCTTTATTCTGATCAATAGACCTTAGTTCCATCTTCCTGATCCTCTATACCACTGCCCTATTACCTCTGAATATTCCTATTAGCCTCTTATCAAAACTGAGTTGACTTGTAGAGTTGCCATCAAGGACAATATTTGTATCATAATGCCAACAAACAGAGCTTGTCATACCATTACTACTCATATGGATGAAACCATTACAACCCACCAGTGGAACTCTCAAGATTGGTATTTCCCCCTAATGCTAAATCCATTCTCCATGAATTAAATATCCATTAGTTCTCTCCATCCCCTACCGGCATACTCTCCAGACCCTTGGCCTTAAGTCAATCGTTTTGGTTCCCTCCACCAAAAGGCTTCCTCATGCTAAACTTTGATGGGGCTATGAGGGGAAATGCTAGTCCTACTAGCTATAGTGGATTTCTCTGTAATAGTGCTGAAGGTATTATTTTGGTTTATGCTGGCACACTGGGTGTCCTTACCAATAATGAAGTAGAACTGTGGGGTTTAGAGTTTGGTCTATTTTTCGCTCTGAAAATGAATCAACACTAGTTGATTGTAGAGGGATATTCACTCCTGCTCATCTCCATTATTAAAAAAGCACAAAATGACACACCGCTATCTAAGGCCTCTTCAAGCTGGCGCTTGGAATCCCATCTCCAAAGGTCCTTTGATCTTCTCATAAGGATCAAGGCTCCCATTCTATCTCATGTTCGAAGGACCAGAAATAAGTTAGCTGATCATACAGACAACCATGCTCTGAATACTCACACTATTTCTTTGGAGCTAAATTGGTCCCAGACAATCCTGATGTCACTGAAATTTACCTATGAGGATATTTCTAGTTGGGACTTTTCCATCATGGAAGGTATTGAACAAGGCTAATCCTATTGAAATGAATGCCGAGAATTGTGTCACACAACAAGTGGATCGTCACATGTTAAAAAAATATTTCCTTACACCTTGTTTCGTGCAGATGAAGAACACAATGAATTTGATACAATGATGAAGGGCCATCATAATGAGAGGGGTTGACATTATAGCGGGTTTAGGGCCATAATGGTTGGTATGGGTGAGAATAATATAGATCACCTATTCTACAAGGATTTGGGCTATCTGTTCTAGTCGACTGAGAATATGGTGACACTAACTTGCAGTTTCCATGGTAACAACAATTTCCAAGGTAACAACAATATCCAAAGAAACAACAATTTCCAAGGAAACAACAACAATTTCCAAGGAAACAACAACCTCCATGTTAATAGGAGTTTCCTAGGCAACACCAGCCTCCATGGTAATAGGATTTTCCTAGGCAACACCAACCTCCAAGGTAACAACATTTTCCCAGGTAACAACAGATTCCAAGGAAACAATAGTTTCCAAGGAAACGATAGTTTCCAAGGAAACAACAACTTCCATGGTAACAACAATTCCTTAGGTAACAATAACTTCCAAGGTAACAATAGTTTCCAAGGAAACAACAACTCTTCATGGAAACAATAACCTCCATGGTAACAATAGCTTCAATTTTGATAGCAGTTTCCGAGATAACAACAAATTCATCATGAGTGAAGGCTTTCATACCTATCCTCTACAGACCTATATCATAGTCTTTGTCATGTCAAATTCTCTTGTAAAGAAAAACCTCAATAATCTCAAGGCTCTAAACTTGTGTTATTGGTCTGGTTTCCCATTAAGAAGATCAATAATGAAAGGACAAATCAATTGTAAATTATTGATGGCATAATGAAAAAATGAACCTTTACAAAAAACAATGTCTAACGCTTGAAAAATTATAATAAACTAAATAACTGATTGTATTGCAATTCAATTCAAACTCTTGAGTAAAATAAAATAATATATTTTCATAATAAAACCATAATTTGTTTCACATGTCTTAAAAGTAAGTACATTGGAAAAAAATACATTGCTTTATTAAAGCATAAAATATATACATTAATTAAGAAACTAAGTTCATATATATACCATTATTAACGTAAAGAGTAAAATAATATCATGCAAGAGATTCTTTCCAATGTCCAACAACTTAACATACCAAATAAAATAAAGCATAAATTATATTAACATTTTATTTATATAATATTACAAATAAAATGATTATAAAAACTCTATGGTTTATACGTGATTCTCGAAGTGTAATTATCATTTTATTCATATACAACCCTAATTATTAGAATATATTCATCAACCATAATAATTTATTTCGACCATGAACTTATAAATGATTTAATCAAACTTCCCCAGGAAAAATGAATGTATGAAATGAGATAATCGACATATTAAATACTTCTCTAAAAAAAGGATGTATCAAATGGGATAATCAACATATTAGAAAATTATTTTTCTAGCAACATGAATCATTAGATCAATTAATTAAAAGTAATAAATGCCTACTAGATTAACACTGAATCAAATAATCATGGTAAAAAAGATACTTAAGATGGGATTTCCTCTATAATCAAAATCAATTTACAATAGTGAAATAAAGTGAAACATCTAAAAATATCTAGACTAATAATCCCCACAAATATTTTTCTAATAATAATTCATAATGTACAACAACCTATATACTACAACCTAATTAGCATAGAAAAAATAATACTTTAATACTATTAGCTCAAATTCTTAGATAATGCTATTAAATTAATAGACCAAATTATTTGATGGAACCCTAAGCCCTAAAATAACAAGCATCATGGTACTATATTTATTTTCTCATTTAAAATTGTTTTGAAATAAATTCTTAGAAATCTGATATAACATATTTTAATACCCAAAGGGTATAGGCCAATATTGAGCATGTTTTTTTCTTTTAAGGGCCATTTTAAGGGCCATATGTTCTAAGAAGGTGAAACAAAGCTATAAGCCCTTGAACATTGTACTCTCTCACCCTAACGTTTGCATATTGGGTCACCTAATGTCCATGAAAGCCTAACGTCTAGAGTTTAATATAATATATGAATAACTGGTACAATAGGTTTTCTGAATATCGATTTGTTTTTTTTTTTCGTGTAATGTTTAAGATTGAACAAATATTTCCTTAATAATAATTACTCTATATTAAGAATTACGTTACACGTGCATGCAATACTTCACAGTGATATTGCTCCAAATTAATTATTACTCCACGACTAAAGTCATTACATGTCACTCCAAATAAAGTTAATTCCTAAACCTTGAGATTCAAATAAAATATAATATCATAACCTTTATCCAACCTTAATTTATAAGAATTTCTTTATGGCTACTCCTTTAGGATTATGGTGGCTTACCAAATTAGGACCAGAGAGGGCTCATTGCAATGGCAACCACGACTAGTATTTTGTTGGGTTATATTCCAAACTGAGTTAGGCTCAACGTGATTGTGGATATGTTGCGAGTGGCTTAATTGGATATTACAGATGCACATTACACACAAAAATACAATTGGTTAATGTAATTACAATTGCATTTGAGATTAAAAAAAAAATTATTAAGTTTTTGCCATTATTTAGGTTTTTCCAATGGTTTCATTCACTCCCTAAACTAGTAGAGTTAGAGTTAGTTGTCAGAGATTTTACTTATTCATCAAATGTGGTAAGATTATTGAGCAGGAATGTAAGTTTAGAATATTTAAAATAAGAATAAGAATAAATTATTCCCAACAAGTTTACTAGAATCGTAAATATTTTAGTTTCAAATATTTCATAATAATTTATTTAATTGTAATTTGCACAATTACATATGAGTTTATAATTATTGATTTGAGGTTTTTGTGATCTATGTTTTGTGTTATATTATCATTTTGAGCCATTCGTATTTTTGGAATCCAAGTTTATGACTAATTGTATTTTTGGAATTCAAGTTTATGACTAACTATTCTTTCTGGTTCATCATCAGTATAGATCCATAAGTGAATAACACATGAACGAATAAGGTAGATCTCAATAGCGTCAATAAATAAAGGTGTGTGATAAGATGGGAATGAATGGCCACTGACAAGTTCTGAAAGAAGGAAAGTGAATAAATTAATGATGATTTAATTTAGTTTTAATTTCAATACCTAGTTTTCTTTTAAAGGTTTAAAGATTATTAATGATACTAAATGTTTAAAATGAAAATGTTATCAAGATTCTTTACCTTACTAATTAATAATTAAAAAAATTTAAAATTTTATACAAATTTATTCACAATTAATTGCTAATAAATAATTTTTTGTTTATTAATAATTCATGATTGTTAATAATTGACTATAGTAATTAATGGTTGAGAAAGAAAGTAAGAAATTATTTTAATGTTCACTAGGCTAAATATAGCCTATGAGACAGATGGTAGCTTTAGAATAAATGCTCCAAGCTTCTCGACAAACCCCTCACTAAGCGACCATATCCGCATAAATTTCTTGTTGTTTTTGAAGCCCTCACATTCTAAATGAAATATTTTTTTATTTAGGATAAATTATTAATATAATTTTTTAAAATATTTGGTTTAGATTGAATGATTGAAATGATTTTTTAATGAATAATAATTAATAACTACTATTATTAATGGTTTTCCAAAATTATTAATGATTATAAAAATAAACTTATTATTTCCATCACTTAATTTTAATTTTAATTTTTTAAGATTGAAATTAAATTGAATTTAATGTTTAAAATTAAATTAAAATTTTGTTAAATTGAAAATTATAAAATTTTAATTTTTATTAAAATATGTTATTAAAATTTTTTTGGTTGGTAAATTTTATACATTAAAAGGAAGATATTGAAAGGCCAAATTAAGCCATAAGAAGGTGAAATTGTAGGTTAGAGTGGGATTCCAATTATCACTTATTTTCCAACTATCATCACCATTCACTATTGAGGTTGTTAGGGTTTTTTCCTATTTCTATAGCTTCTCTAAATTTCCTATGGTGATAATGATCAATTTTGGCCACAACACAAGAGTTTTCAATATCTATGATTACTTTTATTTTATTAACCATTAATTACTATAATCAATTATTAACAATAATGAATTATCAATAAATGAAATTTTATTTATTAGCAATTAATTGTGAATAAGTTTGTATAAAATTTAAAATAAAAATTAAGTATTAATTAGTAAGGTAAAGAATCTTCATAACATTATCATTCTAAACATTTAGTATCATTAATAATATTTAAACCTTTAAAAGAAAATTAGGTATTGAAATTAAAACTAAATTAAATCATCATTAATTTATTCACTCTCCTGCTTTCAGAACTTGTTAGCTACCATTCATTCCTATCCTAGTCTACAATTATTACCTATAATTTATTTAATTAAAATTGAAAATAATTTTAAGTAATATATTTTAGATACTTTTAATTATTATTATTATTGATAAATTCCACAATTAGAATCATGATACAACTTATTTTTTAGATATTTTTAATGGTAAATGAATCATATATATGCACCTCTACATAAATTTAGAAATAATACATAAATTTAGAAATAAAAAATAAACTTGCAAGTGCACCTTATTATTTATTATTATTGTTATTTCTAGGTGTAGACAAATTTTTAATGTAATTCAAATAATATGGATGTTCAATAATGTAATAGATAATGTGTTTTAATGGTAGCTCATATAGTCTTTCATTGTAGTTTAATGTAAAATTAATTATTTAACTTATATCTTTTGCTTAAAAAAAAGTAGTGTCAAGTAATATTTTTTTGCCTTAGAAACCAAAGAAGAGATACCTCATTCTAAGCAAGTATTTTAGTATAAGAAGTTATCTAACCAAACATGGAGCTCATTCTATAATTAGAATGATAAATCAAAGCTCATTCTATAATTAGAATGATAAACCAAATGTAGAATTTTTCTACAAATCAGCTAACTCTGATATCATGTAGAAATTTCACCTATAGAACAAACTGATATATGCAATGTCCTAAAGCATAATACTTATTCTACTTCTACCAAACATTAAGTGGAAGCATAATCGAAATCATGAGCAACATCAAGTAGAAACATGCATAAATGTTCAAAAGAATTAATTACACATAACACAAGATATATCCAGGGGAAAGCACCAACATAAAACCCCAACCATGTATTATCAATCAAGTGGAAATCCTCTTCACAATACAAAAGGAATCAGCTCTCAAGCTATCCTGCTCTCTCTGTACTTTGATGATCTTCAATCAGAAGATGAAAATCATAGACTACCTAGGCCTCAATAAATAGGCCACAAGTCCTCCAATCTCTTATAATAGATCCTTCTCCATGCAAGGAGTACTTACTAGAAATATCCAAGCATCTGATGGTACACTATCCCACATCTGATCTCAATTGGTCTCTGACAGAATTGACATGCAACAGTTATCCATGAGTGAATCCTCAGTTATCTAAAATAATAGTTGTCACATGCATGCAAGCACTAACAAACTATATTTTATTATTTTAACAACTTTTTAAAATAATCTAACTGGACTTGACTAGTTAGAACCAAGTCAACTGATTCTCTCATTATAGAACTCATACTTATTCCCTCAATCAGTGGAGGAAATTAAGGATAAATTCCTCAATCAGTGGGACAACTCATATGCATGTTCACAAAGACTTCAAATTAGAATTTCCTTAACTAATTAACTCAATGAATTAATTAATTAATATTTCCAACTGCTGTTAAGACCAAAATTAATTTTACTTCCTATAGATACACTAGGGACTGTCATAAATAGGAAGGGACCCAAAAAAACTATTTTTAGAACATTCTATTTTTAGCGGTTTCACCTCTCACCCAATGTGGCCAATGACCTCACTGGCCAAACTGCTATTTTTAGACATGCTATTTTTAGCAGATCTATTTTTAGCACATTCTAAATTTAACATTTCTTGTTGCACATTTTCCAACACTCCCTCTCAACAAGAAAGGCTTTCTCTCGAACCCGATCCTGTAACTCTGAAATGTTCTGCATGCAACACATCTACCTAGTCCACTTGCTCCAACAACACATGGAACAAAAAAACTCTCAACTGACCACTTTGTTGGGCTAGGAACATACTTTGATGCTGAAGCTCTACCTGTTGCTGACAAGTGCTCCCTCTCTGACATCTGTGCTACTGCAACATCTCCAGGCATCTCACACCATTGCACACCTCTTTGTGCCACCTAGCACTGTGCAAAACACTTGTGCCTCTCGTGTTGTTGCAGCCTGCTAGATATGCACTGTCCTAGGATTCCCTGCACTGTCGCTCTCTCTGCTGCTCCATCCGCATCAGTCTCTACCCAATCAGTCAGTTCTTGCTACTCCACATCGGGGCTCCTGTAGCAAGGTCTCATCCAAGAGGTTGGGTACCTCAAGGATCCTGCCCCTCCTCCTTGGGACTATCAATCTATATCGCCCCACCTCCTACCTGGAGGTATGGCTGCATGTGATCCCTCAGCCCACCTGGCTCAAAGTTTCCCCTTATTGGAGGTCTCTGCATGATTAGATGTCTCTACTCGATCTCCTCTCAGCTTCCCCTGTTGTAGCTACTCCACAACCTCCTAAAGTTGTTGCACCAATCATGGCTCCTCCACAATTGTCTGAGACTTCTTTTAGCTCTGCATGTTGAGAGGTAATATACCCTCCCTCTCAACCACCAAGTCTCCATCAGTTGCCTTGCTACTCAAGGCTTTTCATGCATCTTGAACCTCAAGAGCATACAGGTTCTTGACCCGTGAACCAATCTGCTTCACCTATCTAGTGATGAAGTGTCTAAGGAAAACCTTTCCCTTACTGAAGACTACATCATAGCCTTTGTCTTCCAGCATCGTGATCGACACCAAGTTTCTCTTAAGTCCTGGTACATACTTGACATCAGTCAAGGTAAGGAAATATCCATGCTCCCTCTGAAAAATAACCGTGCCTACACCTGAGACACTATACTTCTCATCATTACCCATCATTATGAGTATCTGGAGATCTTTCTCCTCCAAAGTACTGAAAAAACTCTTGTCACTGGTCATGTGGAAAGAAGCTCCACTGTCAAGAAACCAACCACTTCCCACCATGGATGAAACCATGCATGCTAAGAGTGTGAAATCCAACTCAAATTGTGAAGCAAGTGCCTCACCTTCAGATCCTTCCCCAGATCCCTTCTTGGATTTCCTCTGTGGACAATTTGCAGCATAATTGCTCACCTCATGACAACAAAAGCATCACACTTTCGATTTGCCAACCTTCTTCCCATCATTGGAAGAACTGGATTCAAAAAGAGAAACCTTCTCCTTCCCCTTCTTCGCCTTACTCGCTAAGGCACAATTCTCCTCATCATGCATGTATGAAGAACTATCTCTGGTGCTCCGTCTGATCTCCTCCTGCATCAAATCCGACCATAGTCATTCCCAATCCAGTAGTTTCTCCCTTCTATTAACCGAGTCCTGGTAGCTATGCCAGCTCTTAGGAAGGCCAAGGAGTGCTAGACCCACCATATTCTCATCCGATGTCACAACCCCTACACTTGCAAGCTCATCCCTGCATGTGATGAGCTTGGTCAGATACATAGAGATTGTCGCATCCCTTTCACGCTTGATCTTTCGAAGTTTGTCCTTGTTGAAAATAATACTGAGAGGGGGGTGAATCAGTATTATCTAGTCCTTTTAACAATTCTTCCTTATTAATACTTTGAATTATTTTTGCATATCAGTACCATAAAACAATGAGCATGAACAAGAAAAACAGACAGTCACATCAAAGAACACCAGATATAAGGTGGAAACCCAATGTGGGTGAAAACCACCTGCTGCAATATGTCTCTATCTTCTTTCAAATTAGAAACTCCATTTACAATGGTCTTGTACTGGTGCAGTCCTTTACCAGTACGCACGCTGCAACCTGCAGAGAGCTACAACTCTCTCTCGTTTTCCAGTCTCTCCTGGAAGGGAGCTACAACCCCCTACTTCTTTTCTTTCAAGGAACACTTTTCATAAATTTTCAAACTGGATCCATAAATATCAAATGATCATCAAGTAGAGAATCACCCAGTCAACTGTAGTAACCAGATTAACAATAATAGGACCAAACCCAGAACACAACAATGATAAACAAAGATTTTAAGAGAAGTAAGCACCCTGCTCAACTGCTAGCCTGCTTACGTAAGCACCCTGCTCAACTGCTTGCCTGCTTACAGTACTCACCCTGCTCAACTGCTTGCCTACATACAAGTACGCACC
>APFE030791496.1:0-11616 GCA_000404065.3 Pinus taeda
CATCACTGGGTAAGTATGTGTACTATGTATCATTTATATATGACTTCTCAAGGAATACATGGATATATTTCCTTAAGATGAAATCTGAAGTCTTTGATAGGTTTAAAGAATTTAAGCCTCTGGTGGAAAATCAGACAGAGAAGAAGATAAAGGCACTGAGGACAGATAATGGTGGAGAATTTTGCAGCAAGGAATTTAAAGAATTCTATAAGAAGTGTGGTATGACATGGCAGAAGACTACTCCATATACACCTCAGCAAAATGGAGTCGCAGAACGAATGAACAAGACGTTGATGGAAAGGGAAAGAAGCATGCTCAGTGGTGCCGGGTTAGGACAGGAATTTTGGGTGGAGGCGGTGGATATTGCATGTTACCTGGTCAACAGATCATTTTCATCAGCGTTGGATGATAAGACTCCACAAGAAGTATGGACTGGTAAGAAACCCTCTCTTTAATATCTGAAGGTATTTGGATGTGATTCATATGTACATGTTCCAAAGGAGAAACGAACCAAGTTGGATAGTAAATATGAAAAGTGCATCTTTATTGGGTATAAGGATGGTTTAAAGGGTTATAAGCTTTGGAACCCAGTCACACGGAAGGTTGTGTATAGTCGAGATGTGGTGTTCAGAGAGGTGAAAGATGTTATTAAACATGAACTCCAACCAGAGGAACCTGTGAAGATAGAGTTTGAACTGAGGAAGAATCAGACTCTGTAACAGAGGAGGAATCAGAAGATGAAGAGCCACAGACTTTGGTTCTAAGAAGATCAGCTCGAGAAAGAAGGCAGCCGGAAAGGTATAGTCCATCTACTTTCTGTTCAAATTTTGCTTTGTTTGTTACTGATGATGATCCTAGAACTGTGAAGGAAGCAGTGGATTTAGAGGATGGAAAACTCTGGAAAGAGGCCAAGGTTGATGAAATGGCATCTTCTCACAAAAATGAGGCTTGGGATCTGGTGAAGTTGTCGGCTGGAAGGAAACCCATTAGCAGTAAATGGGTGTTCAAGAAGAAGACAAATGCAGAAGGGAAGGTGGAGAAATACAAAGTTCAGTTGGTAGCAAAAGGTTATTCCCAGGCACCGGGAATTGATTTTGGTGATATTTTTTCTCCTGTTGCCAAGGTAACTTCTATTAGATTACTTTTATCTGTTGTTGTTGCTTTTGATTTTGAGGTAGAATAGATGGATGTGAACACAACATTTCTTCATGGGGATTTGGAAGAGGAAATCTACATGAAGCAACCTGAACGCTTTGCGGTGAAGGGTAAGAAAGAACTAGTATTCAAGTTAAAGAAGTCTTTGTATGGGTTAAGACAGTCACCAAGGATGTGGTATCAGAAATATGATACATTTATACGGGGACTTGGCTTCACCAGAAGCAAAGCAAATCATTGTATGTATTTTAAATTAATTGGTGACCGTGTTATTTATCTGGTCTTGTATGTTGATGATATGTTGTTGGTTCGAAATGACAAAGAAATTATCCAGGATTTGAAGACGCAATTGTCCTCCAAATTCGACATGAAAGATCTCGGTGCTGCAAACTATATTTTGGGCATAGAAATTAAAAGAGATTGGGCAAAGAGGAAGCTCTCGTTAAACCAGAGGAAGTATGTCGAAACAATATTGCAGAGGTTTAATATGCAGGATAGTAAACCGGTGAAGGTTCCTATTCCTGTAGGTGTGAGGTTATCTGCTGAACAGTGTCCCAAGACACAAGAAGAGGAAGAGGACATGTCCGTGTTCCATATGCAAGTGCAGTCGGTAGCTTGATGTATGCCATGGTTTGTACTAGACCAGACATTGCACATGCAGTGGGAGTATTGAGCAGGTTTATGTCAAAACCAGGGAAGGAGCACTGGACAGCAGTGAAGCGGGTTTTCAGGTATTGGCGTGGCACTAGTGATTATGGTTTGTGCTACCAAGGAAGACCAGGATTGGACAGAGTGTTGGATATTCATGGCTTTGTTGATGCAGACTGGGCTGGAGATCTGATCAGAGAAGATCTACAAGTGGGTATGTGTTTAACCTATTTGGAGGTGCAGTCAGTTGGATGAGTAAGAAACAATCTGTAGTGGCACTATCAACTATGGAGGCAGAATACATGGCAGCCACTCATGCAAGCAAGGAAGAAGTTGGGTTGCAGAGATTGTGTTCAAGTATGGGGTTAGTACAGGGAGCTATAAGGATAGACTGTGATAGCCAAAGTGCATTTTTCTTGGCAAAGAACCCTACATATCATTCAAAGACAAAGCACATTGATGTTCAGTATCACTTTGTGAGGGATATGATAGAATACAAAAAGGTGTTTCTCGTAAAGGTGAACACTTTGAAGAATACTGCAGATGCATTGACAAAATCCATAATCTCTGAGAAGTTCTCTTGGTGTAGAGAAACAATGGGCATTGTAGTGTTGGATAAATGACTAAGCTCTCTTGTGGCCTCATGTGGAAAGAAAACAACAAGTGGGAGAATGTTGGGTTGTGTTATATTCTTTCCACGACTAGCTCGCGTAGTCAACTGGGAGGTTAGAGGGGGGGCGGAGCCCCCCGTTCATTGTGCCAATTGTGTAGCAGGGGGGTCACAGGGGGTTTGAGGGGTGCAGGTAACCCCACTCTATGGGGTCTTGGGCAGACCCACCTATGGTTTTGTGCATGATTTTCACACATGGTTTTGGATGTGATGGTTTTCGGTCCATGGTATTGGATCGATGGTTTTTTGGTCCATGGTATTGAATGTGATGGTTTTTTGGTCCATGGTATTGGATGCTTCGGCATGTATAAATATGTATTGTAACATTGAAAGGAACATAATGAAAAATCAAGCTGGTATTCTCAGTTTTGAGATCTAGTGGGACACTCTGTGTATATGTGTTTTATGTGTTATGCTCTCGCATTTTTATTTTTCCTACAATTTAGAATTCGTATGCAGGTAATTTCTGTACGGGGTTAAAACCTACATACCAAAGGGTTTTCCTCTAAAGAGAAGAGAGGTTTTTGCCCTGGCAAAGATCCAACATATTTTGTTCTTGTTCTTATGCTTTGGTATATGTTTGATGAAGTAGACACATGTACACTAATAATAATAAGAATAAGAATACACTAACAACAAAAGTAAAAAGACTACACAAATTGTTATCAACTAACAAAGAATCACACTACACCTAATTTTCCCTAGATTCTTCAACAATGTTAACATGTAATTTGTGGGTTGAAGATGGCTTGGTGAATGGTGCACTTGGCTATGTTAAAGATACAATTTATATGCCCATCGAGGAAAATTAATTACCTATAATTTAGTTGTCAGCCCGGTGGTTTCATAAAACTTGCAAAGCATGCATGCATTGTATATGCTATAAATTAACTTTCTATTTAGATCAATCTAACTACGAAACCAAATAATGGCAGCCAAATTCACCTATTTTAATTCAACAATCAATTCAAAATAAATTATAGTACAGTGCGTGAAATTTAAATCTTAATCTCTCAAACTTGCAGGAATTGAAATATGAATCTACCACACTTGCAGAAATTGAAATCTTAATCTACCAAACTTACAGGAATTAAGAAAAAACACACCACTCTTTTAGAAATGAAATTGAATGAAATGAAATCTACTCTAAGGGATCATGTGTGCATTATCAAATTAGGATCCTATGAAATGAATAATCAAAACAACATGACATGAAATGAAAGAAAAAACAATCATTCTTGACCTCTAGATATGAAGGAAAATAAAAACAATCACTCTTAACCTTCAACAAAAGAAAAGATATGAAAGAAATATATCTTAATCTATGAAAGTAATAAATCTTAATCTATGAAAAACAATAAATCTTAATCTGTGAAAATAAATAAATCTCACACATTATAGGTGGCCAATTCAAAAGCATGAGGGATGGAAATTTGAGAGGCTCTAAATACAAGCATAACCAAATCAAGGTGAACATCACTCATGAGAATGGTGCCAAATCCAAATTCTATATTCAAAACATGAACATTTCCCCAACTTTACTCATGCCTTTGAAAGGAGAAGGCTCTCCTATTTATACGAAAACATAAGAAGCTACCTCATTAATGGAGGTCCATCATTCCCTCCCTAGATCCAAATATTCTTCCATATCTTGAAGGGAATTCAAATTTGATCATTGGAGGCCACTTAAGGGTGCCTTGGAAGCTTCCAAATGACCTACACATGTCATGAAGTTTAAGCCACTTTTAAGTATTAGTAAGTATATGTCATTTTTCTAAGTTTTAACCATTTAATTGACTTATAATACTAGAAATCATTAACTTTTGGAAAACACAAAGGTAACCCCATGTAGTCATGAAAACAGAGGCTAATGAAATATTATATGGCCATGGAGTTGCGACATGTGAGTGAAATGTTGGCAATAAAGGTGAAAGTCGATGATATTTTGAATGCATTTTGGAGACTCTACAACGCCTAAATCTAAGCCACCTCAACTTCTAATGTTCACAACTGTTGTTTTTTATAAGTATGTTGGTGTTCCATTTGATGAAAGCAATCTAAAAATTGTGCCTATCATACCAGTGATAAGAGGAAATCGAAAAAAAATTCCTTTGAATATGGCATGGGCTCTTACAATCCACAAGTCACATGGATTGACTTTAGAATGAGCGTCAGTTGATATCGAGAATGAAGAGTAGCAATGCCTTACCTTCACTGCCATATCAAAAGTGAAATCAATAGATGGTTTACGCATTGCATTGCCTTTCTATTTTCAGTGTTATGCCAGGATGAAATATAGAGAATATGTTACAATTAGGAAGAAAGAAGAGGGGTGATTGAAGTCCATATTGTTATGACATACAACTACTTACATTGTGACATTTTTTATATTATGTTTTCTGAATTGCTTTTATTGTCTTCTTGATTTACTTTTGATATAATAATCATTTTCATATATTTATGAGATTAATACATTCATCATATGCATAGTAATATTTGAGAATGTTGTTTGCATCATTTTTCATGTTGTTCAACTTACTTTTTTTTTAAGTGTATATTGTTCTTTCCTTTACAACAGACCATATAGACATAAAAAAACAAGTTATATGAACCAATCATTCAAAATTAACTTTTACAAATGGTTCATATTTATATTAATATTATGGATTCATATTACATCATGAAATGAAAAGATAGAGGTTTTAAATATTGCAATCACCGTGACCAATATTCATTTTTTGAATATTGGCCATGGTTTTATTATATTTCCACATTTTCTTCCATTGTATTATGAAATGAGGTTTATATTTGTAGAATTTTATATATCATTTGGTTCATGTAACATTAGATTGTTTTATTTCAGGTAACATTATAAGATTAAGTTTTTTAACATAAATAAATATGTGGTGTTATGTTTTATTTATAAATATATATATGTGTGTGTGTGTGTGCGCGCGCGCGTGCGTGTGTGTGCGTATTCTTATTTATTTGTGTGTGTCTGTATTAATTTTGCTTTTGTTTTTTTGTCTTTCAAATGCAGATATGGATGACAATGATGTCATCTATTATTCCAAAACAATGCGCAATATTGTTGGAGCGATAAGTTTTCTTTCGTATCCTCAAAACAACTTTAAAAGAAAACATGGGTTCCATCCTACTTTCATTGATGTGGATCTTCGTGTGCTAGATGAAATGAAAACACATGTAAAGTACTTGTTAAATGTGCACCAAAGGGAGCGTGGGAGGAGAACATGAAGGAATTGGTTGGAAAGCGTTAAGTATCGTTATCATTATCCTGTTGATTTGAATTGGTGATGCTTTTGTCATTGGTATGGTTGTGTTTTGGAAGAGGCTTTCCATAGATGAATTTTGATGGAGTGTTTCAAGTTAAATTTTGTCATGGAATTATTTCATGTAAAGAAAATAAAAAATATATCTTAAGACTCAATGTTCTTTTTGTAGTTGTAATGTTGGTGAAATTGATTTTTTTTCTTGTTGTTGTTGTTATGTAGAAAATTGTATATCTCTCGTCTTAAAATGTCCTATCATGTTGTTCTTCTTTAAATTCAATGTGTGTAATTTAGGTATCTTTTTTCATTTACGTTCCTTTGATCCAATGACATTGTTACTATTTTATTTGTTTCTCTTGCATTTGTAGTTGTTTTAGTCTTTTGTATGGGTCCCTTCACTTTGTTCAGGTCTTTCATAAATGAAAATATTATTGATGTTCATAATATTATTGTTTGGTCTTCATGTTCTTGTTGTTTATATCAATATTCTTTAAATTTATACTATTAATACATTCATGTATTGATATTAATGTATTTATGGCTTAAAATTTATTTATTGTTTATAATGTAGTGATATAAATGTGTTATTATTAATGTGTTGATGATTTATCATGTTTTAATGCTTTAGAGTGTATTATTATTAATGTATTCATATTAATTTTTTGCATTGATGTATTAATGGTTTACAATGTGGTTCTTATATTGATTGTGGTTTATGTTTATTATTATTTTTTTGTGTTATAGCATTATTTACGTTTATAATATTGATGCCATAGATTTAGGTCTTAGGGGTTTTAAAATATTTAATATGACATATATTCCATCATTTTCAAAACCAATCATCATGAGCATTGTTGAACGTTGCGTTATAAGGAAGATTGTATTCACATGAAAACCATAATCAAACATGGTCGAACATCGCATTATAACAAAGATTGTCTCAATATGAAAATCAACGATGGTTAAGGATGGTCATTGATATTTATTTTTCGATTTATAATACTTATCGTGGGGTTTAAACAACTTGGATTTATAATATTAATCCATTGGCGCTAAAATATCAGTCCTTTCTGTTTTTAATATGGATCCCTTGCATTTTTTATCACTTAGGTTTATAATATTTTTCTCCTAGGTTTATAACATTAAACATCTGGATTTATTTGTTCTTTGAGTTTATAGTATTAATAATTCCTTTGGTTTATCAATTTATCCCTTGTGTTTATTAATCCCTTGACTTTAAAATATTAATTGCTAGGGTTTATTAATCGTTTAGATTTTTAATAAACCTTCAATTTATTAAACCCTAATATTAAGGGTTTAATTTGTTAGGATTATAATGTTTATCCTTTTAGTTTATTTATTCTTTGACTTTATAATACTAATAGTCTCTAAGGTTTATTGATTGCTTGGGTTTATAATATTAATAATCATTTGAGTTTACCAATCCTTTGTTTTTAGAATATTAATTCCTAGACTTTATTAATCCTTTGTGTTTGTAATATTTATCCCTTGTGCTTCTTGATCGCTTTGGTTTATTAATCCTCTGAGTTTAAAATATTAATTCGTAAGGTTTATTAATCTGTTAAGTTTTCATATTGGATTGTTGGGTTTACTGATTCCTCGGGTTTATTAATCGCTTGGATTTATTAATCCTTTATGTTTATAATGTTATTTTGTTGGGTTTACTATTTCCCTTGGGTTTATAATGTTAAACTCCTAGGTTTATTTGTTCTTCAAGTTTCTAATATTAATAATTCCTTGGGTTTATCATTTAATCCCTTGGGTTTATTAATCCCTAATATTATGGTTTAAATAATGGTCCTAAGCTTTAATATTAATCCCTTAGGTTTAGAATGTTTATCCCTTCAATTTATTAACCTGTTGGGTTTATAATATTAATAATCCCTAAGGTTTATTGATCCCTTGGGTTTATAATATTCATAGTCACGTGGGTTTACCAATCCTTTGGGTTTAAAATATTAATTCCTAAGATTTATTAATCCCATATGTTCTTAATATTGATCCCTTGCAATTTTTTATCCCTTGGGTTCCTAATATTTTCCCTTGGGTTTATAACATCAAATGATTGGGTTTTTTCATTCTTCATGTTTATAATATTAATAATCCCTTTGGTTTATCATTTAATCCCTTGTTTTTATTAATACCTTGAGCTTAAAATATTAATTCCTAAGGTTTATTAATCGTTTGGGTTTCTAATATTAGTTCGTTGGGTTTATTGATTCCTTGGGTATATTGATCCCTTGCATTTATTAATCATTTGTTTTTATAATATTAATGCCTTGAGTAATAATACTAATAATGCCTTGGGTTTATTGATCTCTTGTATTTGTAATATTAATAATCCCTTCGTTTTATAAAATCCCAATAATAAGTGTTAAATATTTGTCCAACTATTTATGATTATGTCACTATCACAATAGGTTAATCTAATATGGAAATGAACCATGGTCAACCATGTTTATTTTAGGGATTATAATAGTCATGTTATGGTTTATATGCATTGGGTTTATAATTTGTATACCTTACGTTTATTATTCCCTTAGGTTTATAATATCAATCCTTTCAGTTTATTGATCTAAGGATTCATATTCCTAGGGTTTAATATTATTCAACAATGGTCAACAATAAACAACCATGTTCAACAATGATCAACCATGGCTTGACATTACATTGTGACAAAGATTGTCTCAATATGAAAATCAATCGTGTTCAACCATGTTTATTTTAGTATTTTTAATATTTATATAAGGGTTTTTATACCTTGGGTTTATAATATTAGTCCCTTGGGTTTAATATTATTTCCTTAGGTTCAAAATCCCTTGGGGTTTTAGTATAAATCCCTTGGGTTTATTATTCTCTTACGTTTATAATATCAATCATGGTCAACCATTGTCAATCATATCCAACAATGATCAACCATGGTTGAATGTCACATTGTGACAAGGATTGTCTCCCCATGAAAATAAACCATGTTTATTATAGTGTTTGTAATATTTATATTAGGGTTTACCAATTTTGGGCTTATAATATTTGTCCCTTGGGTTTAATATTATTCCCTTCGATTCATAATCCTTTAGGGTTTTAGTAGTAATCCCTTGGGTTCGTAATTTCAATCCCTTGGGTTTATAATACCAATCATGGTCAACCATAACCAGTCATGGTCAATCATGGTTAGATCTTGCATTATGACAAAGATTTTCTCCATATAAAAGGCAAGGACAATCATGGACAATCATGGTCAGCCATGGTGTATGATGGTCAAACTTGTTTTATAGAATTAAACATGGTCAGCCATGGTCAATTATGGTCAATCATGTTTGAATGTTGCGTTGTGACAAAAAATGTCTCAATATGAAAATCAACCATGTTCAACCATGGTCTAATTTCGCATTGCGACACAGATTTTCTAGATATGAAAATTAACCATGGTGAAACCATTGTCCAATGTGGAATTTTGATAAGGATTGTCTCAATATTAAAATCAAACATGATCAACCATGGTCCAATGTCGCATTGTGACAAATAGTTTCTAGATATGAAAATTAACCATGGTCCAACATGGCATTGTGATAAGGATTGTCTCAATATTAAAGTCAACCATGATCAATCATGTTTATTTTAGTGTTTATAATATTTATCTTAGGGTTTATATACATTGGGTTTATAATATTAGTCCCTTGGGCTTAATCTTATTCCCTTGGGTTTATAATATCAAACCATTGGGTTTATAAATATTAATAATGGTTAATCATAGCCAACCATGTCCAACCACGGTCAATCCATTTGAATATGGAAATCAACCATGGACAACCATGGTCCAATGTTGTGTTCTGACAAATATTTTCTTGATATTAAAATCCATCATGGTTAACCATGGCTAACCATGGTCCAATGTTGCATTGTGATAAGGATTGTCTCTATATGGAAATCAACCCTTGGGTTTTTAGTATTAATACCTTGGGTTTATTATTCCCCTCTCAACCATGGCTTATTATGATTTCAAACATGGTTAACCATTGTCCAACATTAAATTATGATAATGATTGTCACAATATGAAAATCAATGATGGTCAATCATGTTTATTTTAGTGTTTATAATATTTATCTTAGCATTTATATATGTTGCTTTAATAATATTAGTCCCGTGGGTTTCATATTATTCCCTTGGGTTCATAATCCCTTGGGGTTTTAGTATTAATCCCTTCGGTTTGTAATACCAATCCATTGTGTTTATAATATTAATCATTATCAACCATGGTCAATCATAACCAACCATGTTCAACCATGCTCAAATAAGACTAGATATGGAAATCAACCATGGTCTAATGTTGCGTTTTGACAAAGATTGTCGAACTATGAAAATCAATCATGGTCAACCATGGTTAACCATGGTCCAACATTGGATTGTGACAAGGATTATCTCTATATGGAAATCAACCATGGTCAACCATGTTTATTTTAGGGTTTATAATATTAATGTTAGGGTTTATATACCTTGGGTTTATAATTGTTATCCCTTAGGTTTATTATACCCTTGGGTTTATTGATCATGGTCAACCATGTTTTATAGAATCAAACATGATCAACCATGGTCAATAGCAGACAACCATGGTCAATATTTGGTTTTTAGTATTAATACCAATGGTTTGTTATTCCTTTTGGTCAGACATGGTGAATCATAGTCAACCATGCTCAAATGTCACTTTGTGACAAAGATTGTCTCAATATGAAATTCAACCATGGTCAACCATGATCCAATGTCACATTGTGAAAGATAACTAATTATTATTATTAAATCTTTACATTATTAATTATTATTATGTAAATATGAATTATGGTCGACCATGGTTAAGCATGGTCCAATGATGCATTGTGGCAAGGATTGTCTTTATATGGAAATCAACCCTTGGGGTTTTAGTATTAATCCCTTGGGTTTATTATTCCTTTGCATTTATAATATCAATAGTTTTGGTTTATTATTACCCTCTCAACCATTTCTTTTTATGATTTCAACCATGGTCAACCATGGTCCAACATCAAGTTATGATACATATTGTCTAATATGAAAATCAATGATGGTCAATCATATTTTTTTTAGTGTTTATAATATCTATATTAGTGTTTATCTATATTGGAGTTATAATATTAGTCCCTTAGGTTTACTATTATTACCTTGGGTTCATAATCCCTTGGTTTTTTAGTATTAATCCCTTCGGTTTATAAATAAATACATTGGGTTTATAATATTAATCATTGTCAACCATTGTCATTCATCACCAACCGTGTTCAACCATCCTCAAATAAGGTTGGATATGGAAATCATCCATGGTCAACCATGGTCTAACATTGCATTCTGACAAGGATTGTATCAATATGAAAACCAATCATGGTAAACCATGGTCCAAGATCGTATTGTGAGAAGCAATGTCTCTATATGGAAATCAACCATGGTCAACCATGTTTATTTTACGGTTTATAATATTGATTTTAGGGTTTATATACTTTGGGTTTATAATTGTTATACCTCAAGTTTATTATCCCCTTGGGTTTATAATATAAATCCCTTGGGTTTTGGCCATGGTCAACAATGTTCTATAGAATTAAACATCGTCAACCATGGTCAATCTTTGACAACCATGGTCAATCTTGGGTTTGTAGTATTAATCCCAATGATTTGTTATTCCTTTGGGTCAAACATGGTGAACCATAGTCAACCATGCTCAAATGTCACTTCGTGACAAGGATTGGCTCGATATGAAATTCAACCATGGTCAACCACAGTCAACCATGATCCAACGTCACATTGTGACAAAGAATTAATTACTATTATTA
>APFE030791497.1:0-23560 GCA_000404065.3 Pinus taeda
AAATAAAGATTTATTTAATTATTCCTAAGGGATTTAGTCAAATTTGACAAAGAATAATAATTAATTAGTGATTAATTAATTATTCTTAAAGAAGAATAAGATAATTAATGATTTATCTGTTTATTTTTCATGATTGGATCAAATATGACAAGGAATAGTAATTGAATAATATTTAGTTAATTATTCCTAGAAGCAAATCGAATAAATAGTGATTTATTTAATTATTCTTCATGGGTTTAACTATAAATTACTTAAAACGGTGGTTCATTAAGTAATTTCTCACAATGAAAGAAATTTTACTATGGTAAAATTGGCTTTACATGGTGTACTTCGATCCATCTAGTAAATTAGGGTAGATGGTCAATTTTTTGGTGATAATAGTTAGGAGCAAATCGTATGACCAAAATACATTGTAGGTTACACTTCCATGAGACACCAAAGGGGGGGTAAAAGAGAGAGAGAAAGAACCGAAGCAATGCAAGGACGAAAAAATAATGGAGGGGGTGATACCTACTAAACTGATATATGTATCCTTTTATGTGGGAGAACATGATCTCAAATGAGGTGAGGGAAGCATACCCATACCCTTCGAGATAACTATGTACAAAGAATAATGATGAGTCCAACAATGTGGGACTTAGTTACAAAGTACATGATACATGATACATCGACATCAATGGGCCATAAAATAATACAATGGATCCCATATATATAATGCGCCTAGAAAAACATAGGCCAAGACCAAATACAATAAAATCTAAGCACATGAGACATAATGCCCCTCAATTTGACATGGTGAGGTGGGATCTCAACCAAAGAAGAATTGTTGAATAGGAAAGGGATATGAATATATGAATGGATGATCTGAAGGATACATGCATGTTGTGGTTGTTGCAATCAGTGGAAACTGAACCCATCACATCTACGAAACTACATTTGAGGTTGGATAAACCTATGTGGTCATCCAGGCATGTGGGAGGATACCTGAAGGGCCACACCCTTGTGAGGTATGGAACATCTCACACAAACCTGAGAATCACTAGGACAATAAAACAGATCACTGAACCATATGTGTGTGAATCTCAATTGTATGATAAGGGGTTGGTATCAAGCACATGAGAAACAACCAAGTCAAAGCCAAATGATGATTCCCTTTGCTTGATCTGAGCCATCGAACAAAGATGGAAGCTAGAACCAAAGTACACCACCCTCTAGACTACAAGTATGGAATATATGTGCTAAGGTCAACAAAAGAGGGCACACCAGGGTTAAGGTGATAAGGGATCCTTAACAAAGGCATGATGGAACATAGTAGAGTGACTAATGGACTGAGACTAGGGATTATGGAAGGAAAAAGTATGGGTGGCATATTGATAAATTCCCTTGTTAGAGCATAATAAGAAGGGTTGACCTAACATCTACTGACTCGATTCTAGAGTGGATGGTTAATGACTCAAATGGGAGTTTGACAAAAACAAAGTAGTAGAAATGGAGGCCAAATATGAATATAATTGGATGTACATGACATGACAATGTATGGACCACTGTAACTAGAATCAAGTGGGATTAAAAAAATATCTATAAATACTAGGGTGACTCATCTTGGATGCTTTGAATAAGGCTGACTCGATGACACTGCCATGGGGAGAAGGCCCAAAGTGGACCATAAATATATAAATAAATGATGGCTACTCATGATGAAAATCAAAACATGAGCCAACTAGTGCAAAGGTAAAGTGGTGCTAGACTATGGGAAGCTCAAATAAAGAAAATCCACTTTTAATAGGTGACAAAGTGAGACCTCATGGAAAAAATATCTTCTCAGTAAAGTGTAAAATTACCAAAAATAAAGAGATTCTCATTATAGAACTCGCTGAGAACTTTCCAATGTTGTTGACAGTTTTTCAAATGAAGCTATGGTTTGGTCATAATGGGTGATGAAAAACTAGGGTTTTTCCTATAAAAGAGATTTTTGCCCCCAAATCCAATTGATTTGCATAGTGAGTTGTGGAGAATTTGGAGAGGAGAAGTCCCTAAATCTTGGGAATATCATATAGAACAAACTGACCTTTGAAATCAAGATTTGTGACTTTCAGGTAAGTGGCCTTAATTGTCTAAAATTGGCCTTAATGCTTGTTGGAAGGATGGTTCTTGGTGAAGAATCAAGGTAAGAAAGGGATACATGAATGAGATACTAGAGAAGGTCTAGGGTCATCCCTAACCACCAAGTTTTTTATAGGCATTGTTTTCACATATGATCAGTGAGCCTCCTAATGGGATCAATCAGCATCCTTTCCCCCCTTGTCACCATCTTGCGCAAGTCCATAAGCATGTACCTTTCATTTCTAAGAATTTCAGCCCTAAACAACTTCATCTAATCCATTTCGAGGACCAATGTTCCCTGTAATGTTTTTTAGGTGTTTTCTCCAACAATTTTCTCCACTATGGCCTGCGTTGGTTCTAGAAATTTGGGAGAATGATCAAGATTCTAGAAGCTTCCCATTCTAGGATTTTCTAGAAGTTGTTTCAACTACTTACCTCGGATAAAAAATTTGGATTCTATCCTTCCCTAATTTGAAGTTTTCACCACTTACCCTTTCATCCTATCCCTCCAAAAATGGTGGATCTTTTACCCTATATTGGTTATTGGATAAGAACTCCAAATTTACCCTACTTCTCTATATATTCCCAACCTTCTAGGTGGTTGGGGGTTGGCTTTTGGAAACTGATTCTAATCTTATGCTTTTGTAGTCAGTTGTCATCATCTCATTAATTTAGGGTGATTGGAGTTGCATATTGTGACAAGGAAAGGACAAGTCAACAACTTGGAGGATCTCTTCTACAAGATCAAATTCTACTTATGGTAGTGATATCATTCCATTTATATTAATGGAAATAATTCATCGTTTTCCTATATGTCATGTTTTTATTTCCTTTATTTCAATACCATGTTGATATATTGAATGAAGTACTTATATGATACTGCATAGATCTTCTAGTTTCTTATCTTGTGTTATCTTACTGTGAAGGTTTTAATTTTACAAATTAGAGCTGGAATTGGAGCTTCTAAGCTAAATAAGGAGTGATGTGTGTGAAGGATTCTAGGTATGTTTAACTCTATTATCTATTTACTTTAAGGAAGATCATTGTGTTCTCTATCTCTCTGTTGCTCTAGGTTAGCCACTGACCGAGGGGAGATACCTTTTTACATAATAATAAATCCCTTATAACAAAGTCAAACATGGGGACCAATTGGTAAGTGTGGCATCACATAGACTAGAATGTTTTAATATGTGGTATCGATTATCTACATTATGTGATGTGTGTATGGCTCACTAGAGAGGCTGGTAGGAAAAACCATCCAAGGAATGAAAGGATAATTGACCATACATATATCATTAGGGTCTAGGCTGAGACTTATGTTAATAAAATGAGTAGGTGGTCATGGGCACATCATTCCCCCAACCATGAGATACTACACCTCAACATATGTGGTGGAGGAGAACGATCGGGTATCCAAAAGGTGAGAATGATGCCCCTAGATGGATGAATTTGTGGAATACCATTTTGTTCCAAGTGCTTAAATAAGGGATTCAATCATTCAACCCAACTAGCATGAGATCCTCTAGAGGATGATGAGGAGATGGAGGGGAATGTGTGCCCCCATTTTTTGTATGTAGCATGTTGTGGTCATGTTTGATGTATTTAGAGTAGTGGACTTCGAACACATTTTAATGATGTGGTTCACCATTTGTTTATGTTATGGATGTCTTCTTCTGGGAAATAGTAAAAGGATGAAGTAAGAGAAAGGAAATGGTGGATTGCCAATCTCATTTGGTACTGCATATAGGAATCAAATGTACTGAATTTATGGGTTCGCCTACATGGTGTCACTATACAAAAGAGTGGCTTTGGATATACTGAATTTATGCTCACCTAGAAAACATGGTGGTTGAACAAGAACAATGTTTAAGGGACTGGGTTGTTGAGGTAAGATGGAGGGATGATTAAGTGGATCATCCCAAGAGTGATAAAATATGATATGAGGCTCTAGAGGTTCTTCTAAATGAGGAATAATAATGGTACTAGAGTTGAAACTAGCAAATGGACTAGGATGGTTGGGGATAATTTCTTCTCTTGGACTGTAAAAAGTGGATGACCCCTTACCCAAACCTTGAGTGGTATTGTAATCGCCACAAGGTGTATGAGGTTCTAATTCATGTGTTCGACATAAGGGGTTAGTGAACTAATTGGCCTAACCATTGATGAAGTCTTTGGACTCCAGAACATATTAGTCATGGGTTTTTGGTAGAAGGGAGTACACATTGTGGTGCATATCATCACAAGGATAATCAGCAGTGGTCATAACTTCCGTGGTGTTTTCATTAGAATTGAAAATGGTTGGATGGGAGGAAGAAGGACCACATCATGGAGAAGAGCTACCTCAAGCATATTCATGAGAGACAAGGTTCACATGTGCATCATCAAGTTTGGAAGAGATATGACAAGCAGATGGAATATCTACCGATCTTGAGACTGGGGTGTTTGTCGAAGAAGGTTCAATAGAATAAAAATAGGAGAAATCAAGGGAGTTCCAATGCATCGATCTCATGGATGATGATAGGTAGAGAATGGTAGTGGTACTACCCATCATCTCGACATCAAGGGGAGGGATCATAATGGGTGTTTGACAAACCTTATGTTCTAGTGTGGGAGTGGGACCAGAATCCAGAGTTAGAGAAGAGGTGGACTCACTACAAGTGGTCTCTAATTCATGAAGCACTTGAAGTGTATCACATAAATAATTGAGACGGGGACAGCGATGAGAATAATGGCCATAATTATCACACGAAGAACATGGGTGATTTGTGCATAATGATATGTTCTTATTAGCTGACTCGGGTAAGGTGACATGGACCTTAGGAATGTTAGAATCATGAAAGGTATCAGACATGATGTCCTTGACATGAGGGATCTCGGGACAATTATTGGTGGCATGAAGAACAACATCACACAAATAACATGGATTGATAGGCTTTGGGGGCTTAGGAGGATCTGGAGTTGTTGGGGTGCCTTATCTTTAGTTCCTATTTTTTGAACTTTTCCCCCTCACCAGATGCTTCTGCAATGGGAGTAGCTCCTATTGAGGTTTCTATGGAATTGAAGCAAAGGCATGGGTAGGAACAATAGGCTGGGCCAAGGTCAAAGTAGTGTAAGGTTTAAGTTCGTTGGGTGGAGTGTTTGTGGGAGGATTGATGTACCATACTAGCATCCCCAAAGTAATGTTGGGTAAACTCAACATAGCCATAATAGGTGTAGAATAAACTCCAGGGATGGGGGAATAATAATGGCTTGGAGGAAATTCTCTGAGATGGGTAAGACTAGGGAAAATTTTAGGGGCTAATATTTGTAGATTGGCTAATTTTCTATGCTTTTTCCAAAAAAATATTCGCTAATTTCAATTTTTTTCTAAAAATATTTCACCAAAATCTTTTGGTGGAAAATTATTTTTCTTTAACAAACACCAAGATTTTATACAAAAACTATATAAAATTATTATAAATTTGGATATTTTTACAACAATATTTCCAAACATTTTATATATTTCATATTATAGACTTGTGATATTTACCAAGGTTTCTAAACTTTAAGATAAATTTCATTCCTTAACATGTTACCTACCTAAGACCTGGGGAAAAGGTCCCAGGAGGAAATGGACTAGGAGAGACACCTTGAGGAGTAGTACCAGAGGGCTAGGTTGAGTTATGAACAACATGTTATGGAGGTGTTATTTGATGTGAATGCATACAATACCATTTGTGGGTTTCCCGTGATGCTCAGAGCATGCAAACATTGGATAATCTAGGCTCATAAGGGGTAGGTGGTGGACCATACTAAGCACCAAGGAGATTAGAGTATTTAAAAACTCTTGGGGATGCATTGGTGAGGGATGAGACAGTCTTATTGTCTACCATGAAAGAGATGTTGGACTAAGGTGAAGTCTAGGATTTGGGGTTATAGGAGGTTTATCCAGGAATTTAGTAGAGTGGTTTCACGATTGTTTATATTGCTAACCAAGGACTCAGAATTCTAATGGACAAATAGTTGTGAACTAGCCCTTGTGATTTTGAAAGAGAAATTAACCACTGTACCCATACCTAGGGGCCCAAATTGGGCCTTTCCTTTCCATATCCAACTTGATGCATCTAAAAAATCTACAGGGGAAGCCTTGGGACAAATATATGGTAACTTACCTTATTCCATTTAATTCATTAGTAAAAATCTGTCGAAGGCTGAAATGAACTACGCTATAAGTGAGAAAGAACTCCTCGATGTTGTACACTCCTTGAAAAAATTTAGACACTACATCAGTGGATACTAGACTTTTGTGCATACTAAGGATGAAAATATTAAATACTTGATGAGTAAGCCTAATGTGAATTCTAGAATCATTAGATGGTTGTTATTGATACAACATTTTGATTTAACTATCAATGGCAAGACAAGAAAAGAAAATGTAGTTGCATTTTTTTTGTCTAGACTTTCTTTCTCTAGAGGTGATGAAGGGATGGGCGATGATCAACTTCCAGATGAGCACTTATTTTATATCTCAGTTTTCTCTCCATGGTTTTCTAACATATCCAACTACCTCATCGCTGTAAAATTTCCCCCAAATCTATCATCTAGGCAGAAGAGCAGAATTGCAAGAAAATGCACCCGTTTCATTTGGATTAGGGGAAATCTCTTGAATTTGGGACCAGATCAAATCATAAGGAGATGTGTCAGGGAAGAGGAAGTCTTTTACATCCTCTCAACATATCATGATGGGCCCTATGGAGGCCCCTTTTCTACCAAGAGAACAATTTTCAAAGCTCTACAAGTTGGCTATTATTGGCACACTCTCCACCAAGTTGCAAGAAGGTATACCAAGATATGTGATTAGTGGTAGAGGATGGGGAAACCGACACCCAAGGATGAAATTCCCCTACAACCCAAGGTGGCCTTGGAGCCATTTGAAAAGTGAGGCATGGATTTCATTATGCCAATTGATCCACCATCAGGGTAGAAAAAGTACATCATCGTGCACACTAACTACTTGACAAAATGGGTTGAGACAAAGGTTTTCAAGGAAACAACATAGGAGAAAGTGGTTTAATTCTTAAGAGAAAATGTCTTCTACAAATATGGGTACCATAGATAGATAGTAACTGATCATGGATCTCAATTCACATCTCATTTGATCAAAAATTTTCTAAAGAAAGATCATATCAAACACAGAACATTTACTCCCTATCACCCTCAGGAAAATGGACAAGTAGAAGTTACAAATATGGAATTGGGGAGCATCCTCACCAAGGAATTGATAAATAGCAGGATGGATTGTGAAGACATATTACTGGAGTCTACTTGGGCCTATAACACAACTTGGAAAATAACTAGTGGGTTCACTCCATATGCTATGGTTTATGGAAAGAAATTTGTGCTCTCTATTGAGTTTGAGTATAATATTTTGAAAATGGAAACCCAATTGGACTCAGATGACACCAAAGCACAATAGGAGAGGTTACTCTAGTTGAATTTCTTAGATGAGTTCAGAATGTAGGCCCTCCTACACAATGAAGTTATACAATTGTAGATGAACGAATGGCATGATAGGCATATCAAGGACACAATTTTTCAAGAAGGGAATTAGGCATTATTGTATAAATTTAGGTTCAAGGATTTCAAAGGAAAGCTGATGACAAGATGGTTAGGCCCATACTTGATAGAGAAATGTCATGAAAATGGATTTATTCAAATCAAGGCCATTGGTGAGGAAGGTGTGGAGTACTAAAGAAGGTATGTTTTGATGGTTATTTCAGTATATTTTCATTAGGACTTACAAGCCTTTTTGCATCATGAACTTAGAAAATGAT
Organism: Pinus taeda; assembly: GCA_000404065.3. Taxonomy (NCBI): domain Eukaryota; kingdom Viridiplantae; phylum Streptophyta; class Pinopsida; order Pinales; family Pinaceae; genus Pinus; species Pinus taeda. The sequence continues at coordinate 7,917 of APFE030791497.1, forward strand.
AAAGAATTATAACAAAACATGTGAGATTAATATGCAAAACAACAACGCTGACAATTTTCGTTTCCGTGTATAGGAGGGAGGAAAAACGAAAAGTTTCCATTCTAAAGGAAAAGACAAAGATGGGTTAACGGCTATCCTTTCGACGGGAGACCGCATGCAAACCAGATCAAAATGGATCAGCCCGGGAAAGGAAGCGGAGATATCAGTTCGGCGCAGAAAAGAGAAAAAATGACTCAGGGTTAACGGTTCTGTGAATCCCTCAGGATCCTTGATCCTGTGGGATCGTTGTTTTATCTATTTCTGCATTTAGATACCTCTGTCATCACCGTTATATAAGGGGTAGCACTGTTAGCTAAGAGGGGGATGTTATGCCTTTATGTAATTTCTTTTAAAGATCAAAACTTTGATCATCGTGTCTTGTTAAGAACTGCTCTACTATAATTTTACTTGATGCATTAATACAAACTTGGTTACTCTTTTATCTTTGAGCCTGGAATAACTTCAAGCAATGTACCCCTGGAGGCAAAGGGCTCGGCCCTGGAGGACACTTGCTCTTGTACAATTATGCATGGTTTTTGTGTGGTTTTCTTATCGATGTAATCTGGTAATCTGATGTGTTTTATAAAGTTTATATCACATGCTCTCTCGTGTTTAATCCATTAAGGTTTCTGAAAACAAAAGTATTGTATTGACGTTGCATCACATTACTGTTCTTTTAGGTGTTGATATAATATGGTTAGTTTCTACATAATATTGTTGCTGTTCCATTACAAAGTTTTTCTGTTATGCGATTGTTCCTTAACATTATAGAATTCATCTTGGAAGCTCTGTTCTCTGTGATTATTGGATTCTTGAATACTATTTTTCTATCTTGAAATGCAATCGTATTCTTTCTAACCGAAGTGGAAATTGAATCAGATTACTATTTGAGTATGTTGTGTCTATATGGTTTTCAATGATGTTCCATAATGTATCAGTAAGCAGCGCTGTTCCATTTGTGTGTACATCTTTAAGAGTGAAGGATTGATGTTTGGTTATGATTAATGCAATTGATTTGATAGATTTATGGCTTGTTAGACTTAGTTTCTGCTCTATTCCTTGATTGCTATTCCATTTCTAAATTTCTGTTCCATTTTAGACCTGCTGTTCCATTTTAGATTTGTTGTTCCATTTCAGGATTGTCGTTCCATTTCAAGGTTGTTGTTCCATTTCATTGTTGTTTGATTTCTTTGCCGTTCCATTTTTTATCTATCATTCCATTTCTTGTTATTGGTGTGAAGGATGATCTTAGGCTATAGTGAGCATCGACATCTGCTCTTTGGCTCCTAGACCCCCAATCTGTTCTCTGATTTCTTTTGCATCAGTTTCTGAAGGGATGGGTTATTGTTCCCGAACCCTTGACTGATAAATTGCTTAATGTTCTGAACGTGTGATTTAGTCTTTTGAAGTAGTTAAGCTATAAACACGCATCCATTTACTCTTGTATTTTCAAACACTGTGCTACTAGCATTACTATGGCAAATGATAGCCTCAGACTAAGACACTCTTTGAAATAGCAAAAAGTTCCCAGATTGACATATTAATGTGAGGTAACTAGAGGTGAAAGAGACCCTTTTTATAGCTTCACATTTTGGCGCCGTTGCCGGGGAAAGACTGTAGCCATTTGTTCTTTTTCTCAGAGTAGTGTACGAACCTACTAGGGAAGAATTGGGTTTTGAAAACGGAAGGTAAGAACCTACGTGTGGAGCATGTAAAAGCCCTACTCCTTTAGCCGCTTTCATGTAGGTTTGCTATTGTTTGTTTAAGTAGGATTTAGTAGTTAATTTGAGTGCATGACTAAGTATAAAAAGCCAGAAAAAATTCCAAACCTCTACCAAAGCCAGAGAAAGCTAAGGGGACAGTGACCCTTGGCTGATCAACCTTCATAGACGAAATCTACAAGAAAGCCGAATCCCAGCCCTCAGTAGGACCCAGGGAAGTTATTTCTAAACAGCCTACTAGCTCCCTTCAGGCCAAAAGTTCACCATCTGTAGCCTTTGCTGAGGTGCATAGTCAAACTGAAGAGCAGGACTTTCAACAAATTGAAAATTCTACTCCAGAGCTATTGCAAGAAGGGAATTTCAGTAATATTTGTGAAGGAGGAGAAGAGATAGGGGAAACCAAGGAACCGAGATCTCTTCTTGGGACAACTCAGCCATTGAACAACCCAGACAAAGGAAGTGCTACAAAAATCACCATTGAAGAAACCCAATCTCCTCAGCCAATAGTCCTAGATAGAGGAAGTTCTATTAGAACCATTCCTATTAGAGCCATTCCCTCTCAACCTAAGAATACCCTTCTAGATATCCCAGAAGGCTATTGGGATATATTCGACCCAATGGCTCAAAACTAGCCAAACACCCAAACCTCTACATTACAATACCCCATAGTGGATTTTGCAGCAAATGTGCCCATGAAAGCAATCCCTCTTCAACATATCCCTACATTCCACGGGCTTATATCAGAAGACCCGGATGCATTTTTATTTGAATTTGATGTACTGTGCAGGGGATATGATTACACCACCGACCCCCAGAAACTGAAACTGTTTCCCTCTATGCTAAAAGGGGTTGCTTTAAGATGGTTTATGGGATTAGGTGGCAGGGTTATAAATAACTGGGAGCAAATGAAAGAATCCTTTCTAAAAAAATATTAGGACTATTGCAGGTCTAGAGAACTGAAGGATGAAATATTCCAGATGATAGCTAGACCAAACGAAACATTAGAGGAGTATGTGGAACGTTTTTAGTATAATCTATAAAGGTCTCCCTATGCATCACTGCCTTTACCTGATAACGTGTTGAAAACAACATTAATAAGGGGCATGAAGGAACAATGGATCGAAACATTAAACATCATGGGAAAAGGAGATATTTATCAAGAAAGTTTTGCTGACATTATTGATTTATGTATCAGGAGCTCAAGAGGCAGCACACAAGTAAAACCGGAAGAACATGATCGGTTTGTAAGAGATAATAAAATATTGTCAGAAAGAGTAACGCTTGTGGAAATTGGAAATTTATTGGAAAATTTTAAAACTGATATACTAGGAACACTGACTACACAATTGGATATTTTGCAAGCCAAGCAGAAGAAAATGGAGGCAGAACAGAATTTGGCAATCTTCTGTCCCAAATGCAGGAAGAAGCATAGCCTTAAGGAGTGCCCATTGGATGCAGTCCAAACATGTGCCATCTGTACAAAATATCACCCTACGGAAAGCTGTCCCTCACTGCTTGGACTGAAAGTAGTATATAAGGAAGTAGAAGAAGAGCCAAAATCGGTGTATTTTCTCAACCAGCGCCATCAGTGGCAGCCACGACAATCTGGTATGTTTCTAGACCCAACTTCTTCTTTTCAGTCTCTGCGGTATAATGCTCAACAGTATAATATGTGGCAAAGCCAATTCCAGCCCCCATTTCCAAACTCGTCACCACAGTCGTTTCCTTCCTCAAACTCGTGGCTGAATCAGGCAAGCCAATCTAGTTGGCTGAACCATCCTTATACCGCACCATATTGGCAAAACAACCCATACCCACCACAATGGACTCTCCCTACTTCACAAAGCTCAGCTTGGCAGACAAACTGGCAAAGACCAATGCATCAACCAATAGGAACTATTCCTCTCCCTCAACCTACACTGCCAGCTTTACAACAAAATCCCCAGTCTAATCTGAGACCGCAACTCCCAGCCCAACCCAACCCCAACCCAAATAACAGACCGTTCCAATCTCTCCAAATCATAGAAACATCAGAAGTAGGAGCCAATCTGAGGGAGTGTAATGACCTTCAGTTAAGATCTGGGCGTATTATTCAAACTAAGGGAGATAAGATGGTTCAGGTTGAAGATTAGTTACCCAGAGAACATCTGTCACATGAAGAGGATGTGAATAAACAATTAACTCATAATCAAGCAACCACATCCTCTCCCCCATTCCCAGAATGATTAGTCATACCTCGATCTATACAGCAGCCTGATTTTGACATTCTACGAGAATTACAAAGTTTGTACATAAAAATTCCATTCCTCCAAGCCATTTAAGACATCTCGATATACACAAAAACTGTTAAAGAATTGTGCATAAAAAGACCAAAGAGGAATATAACAAATAATCAAAGAGTCCAAGTAGTCAACACTCTATCTGACTTATTATCAGGAAAAGAAACACCCATTAAATACAAAGACCCAGGAAACCCAATAGTAATTGTCAAAATTTATGGTCAAACCCTGCCCAATGCCTTAGTTGATCTTGGAGCTGCAGTCAATATCTTAACAACCACTACTGGCCAAAAGCTAGGCATTACATCTGTAGAACCCACCTCTACTTTGTTAGAATTGGCTAACCGATCTGTGGTTAGGCCAGAGGGCATACTACATGATGTCATGGTCTCTGTTGACTCCTGGGAATATCCAACTGATTTTCTGATAATAAATCCCGAAACCCGACTTCATGGACATCCATTGATTTTAGGAAGACCTTGGCTCGCCACTGTCGATGCCTATATTGGCTGTCGGCAAGGAAATATGATCATAACCAGGGGAACAGATATCAATAACTTAGTTCTATATCCCCCAGCGCAACCAAGTGTCACAATAGTCAAAACTAATAGGCACCCTGTATCATATCTTACTGATAACATTAGATCTCCATTAAATATAAAAGAAGCACTTGATTTCAAAGACCAAATAGAAGACGATGCCATCAATAATTTCATTAGTCAAACTGAACTCACATCTCACACACAATGTCATATGATAAAATCAACATTTGATAACGAATTAGAAGAAGATCCTCTAAAAGATACACATGATCATACAATCCCTGTCATCTCTGTTGCAAATAGTAAAATTGTTGAAATTGAACCGGGAAAAACCTTAAACATTAATGCCAACCTCACATCCAAACAAGAAACAAAACTCATCCAAGTGTTAAGGAAATATAAAGAAGCATTCGCATGGGACTACCCTGATATGAAAGGAATCGACCCCTAGTTATATACACACCACATTTACATAGAAAAAGATGCAAAACCTGTTTGATAGCCTCAGAGAAGACTAAATCCTCATCTAAAAGATGTGGTAAAGGTTGAACTTCAAAAACTTTTAGACGTTAATTTTATTTACCCTATCTCTAATAGTAAATGGGTCTCCCCGCTTGTGGTGGTACCAAAAAAGAATGAGAAATGGAGAATCTGTGTGGACTACAAGGAGGTAAATAAAGCAACACAAAATGACCACTTCCCTCTCCCATTCATCGACCAAGTATTAGACACTTTGGCAGGAAAGAAATTCTTTTCTTTCCTCGATGGATTCAGTGGGTACAATCAAATAGAGATTGCCCCTAAAGGCCAAGACAAAACTACTTTTACTTGTCCTTGGGGAACATTTGCCTACCAAGTTTTACCTTTTGGCTTATGCAATTCCCCTGCCACATTCCAAAGGGCTATCCTTAGCATTTTTGTAGACTTAATAAATGAAGGACTTGAAGTATATATGGATGACTTTAATCCATACGGAGATGAGTTCGATCAAGCACTGGATACACTAGAAAAAGTCCTACAATGCTGCATTGCTACCAGGCTTTGCTTAAGCCATGAAAAATGTTATATGATGATGACGGAAGGACTTATTTTAGGACACTATATTTCAGCAGTTGGAATTCAGGTAGACCTAGCCAAAATCCAAATACGTTTGCTCATTCCTACTCCCACCACTCAAACTGAGGTACGTAGATTTCTTGGATTTTCTGGTTATTACAAGAGGTTTATAGAACATTATTCATGTATTGTTGCACCTTTGTATGCACCAACTGGTAACATTGATTTTCTTTGGACAGAAAAATGTGAACGTGCTTTCAAGGATCTGAAGAAGCTCGTATCCACAGCCCCAGTCCTTCAAGGACCAAATTGGGATTTGCCATTCCACATATCATCTGATGCCTTAGATACAGCCATTGGAGTGGTCCTTGGGTAGGAAGAGGATAGAAAGCCATACACAATTTATTACATTAGCAAAAATTTATTCCCTGTTGAATTAAACTACACTGTTACTGAAAAAGAATTTCTAGTCGTAATACATGCTGTCAATAAGTTCAGACATTACATTACTGGATATCCTGTTATCTTGTACACAGATCATTCTACCATAAAATATTTAGCAAACAAGCCTATCACAAATGGCATAATAACTGGATGGTTGATTTTATTGTAGGAATTTGATATTACAATCAAGGATCGACCTGGAAAAGAAAATATGATAGCTAATTTCCTCTCAAGAATTGCAAAGCCAATTGATGCAGCAGCAGTTGAAGATCAATTTCCGGACGAGCATCTGTTTGCTCTGGCTATCCAAACACCCTGGTATGCTGATGTTTCCAATTACCTAGCAGTAGGTAAGATACCAAAGCATCTAACCCCTAATGAGCGTAAACAGATTGTTCAGCGAAGTACTAGATTTTCTTGGATTGGGGGCTATTTGTTTCACATAGGGGCAGACATGCATATCAGGAGACGCGTTCGAGAGGATGAAATATTTGACATTTTGAAAGCCTACCATGACGGACCATGTGGTGGACATTTCGCTGATCAAATAACTGGACATAAAGTGCTACAAATAGGGTATTATTGGCCCACGATTTTCAAAGATGCAAAGAAATTTGTCCAAGCCTGTGACAGTTGCCAAAGAGCGGGACGCCCTAGTCAATCTGATGAGATGCCTCTGAAACCACAGTAGTCATCGAACCATTCGAGCGATGGGCTCTTGATTTCATTGGACCAATCAACCCATCATCAAATCAGAAAACATATATTTTGGTGGCAACAGAATATGTCACCAAGTGGGTTGAAGCAGAGGCATTGCCAAGAGCTATAGAGGACTCTATCATACAGTTCCTGTTCCATCTATTTGTACGTTATGGCCTTCCAAGAGAGATAATTACAGATGGTGGACCACATTTTGTTGGAAATAGAATAGCTGCAACACTCAACAACTATCATGTCTAGCATAAAATCACTACTCCATACCACCCACGGGTAAATGGGCAGGTAGAAAACAACAACAAAATAATAGAAACAATCCTAACGAAAGATGTTGCATCACATAGACGTGATAGGGCTGCCAGACTGCCTGAAGCACTGTGGGCTTACAGAACAACATGGAGGAGTACCACTGGTTACTCACCTTATCAGCTAGTGTTTGGAAAACAACCCATTTTCCCCATAGAATTTGAAATCCAAACATTACAGACAACACAGGAAGCTGGTTTAGACCTAACTGAGGCAAAAATTAATCGGCTGTAGCATATCAATGAGTTGGACGAAATTAGGCTCTTTTCACTTCAAAAAACTGCTATGATCCAGCAGCAGAGAGCTAAATGGCATGATGTTCTCATTAAAAATAAAGTCTTCCATGAAGGAGAATGGGCTCTTTTGTACTATTCCATATTTCAGGACTTCCCTGGGAAACTCCAGACTCATTCGTTGGGACCATATGAAATCTAGAAGGTCCATGAAAATGGTACCCTTACTCTAATCACTATTGATGGTTCTAGATATTCCTTCAAGGCAAATGGCCATCGAGTTCATCTCTATCGCAAACCACTCACTCAGGAGTCCTTTTGCCAACAGCTACGCCAAGATTCAGATATGGAGATTTTGGGGAAGGAAGAGAAGTCTTCCTCACCTGTAATTCATTAAGGAATTTACTTCTCTTTACAGTTTGTACATAATTTCTTGAGTTATTTTTTGTACATATATTTGAAACAACATTTTGCTGTTACAATTTCTGCTGTTCGTTTTCCAAAAGAACAACATTTCTGATTTCTGTTGTTCCTTTTCCAAAGGAACATAAATTTTTATTTCTGTTGTTCCTTTTCCAAAGGAATGACATTTGTTTGTTTTTGTTGTTCCTTTTCCAAAGGAACAACATTTTTTATTTCTGTTGTTCCTTTTACAAAGGAACGACATTTGTGTGTTTTTGCTGTTCCTTTTCCAAAGGAACATCATTTTTTATTTATGTTGTTCCTTTTCCAAAGGAACAACATTTGTGTGTTTTTGTTGTTCCTTTTCCAAAGGAACAATATTTTTTATTTCTGCTGTTCCTTTTCCAAAGGAATGACATTTGTGTGTTTTTGCTGTTCCTTTTCCAAAGGAACAACATTTTTTATTTATGTTGTTCCTTTTTCAAAGGAACAACATTTGCATGTTTTTGTTGTTCCTTTTCCAAAGGAACAACATTTTTTATTTCTGTTGTTCCTTTTTCAAAGGAACGACATTTCTTTTTGTTTTGTTGTTCCTTTTCCAAAGGAACAACATTTTCAATTGTTGCTATTCCTTTTCCAAAGGAACGAAATTTGTATGTTTTTGCTGTTCCTTTTCCAAAGGAACAACATTTTTTTATCTCGGCTGTTCCTTTTCCAAGGGAATGACATTTGCTTGTTTTGCTATTCCTTTTCCAAAGGAACAATGCTTTTCATGTCTGTTGTTCCTTTTTCAAAGGAATGGCATTTGCTGGTTTTCCTGTTCCTTTTCCAAAGGAACAACATTTTTGACGTTTGTTGTTCCTTATTCAAAGGAACAACATTTGTGATTCTTGCTATTCCTTTTGCAAAGGAACGGTACCTATGTGTGCTGCTGTTCCTTTTCCAAAGGAACAACATTTGTGAACTTTTGTTGTTCCTTTTTTCGAAAGGAACACCACTTGTATGCTTTTGCTCTCCCTATGAAACAACTTGTTCCTTTTGTTGTTCTAAATTGAGGATGCTTATTGTTCTTGTTCTTTCAAGTCTTTTGGAATACAACTATGCACTTATGTAATGGAAACAAAATCACAACATACTGAAATCAGTCAATCATAAATCACTATCTTTATAAGAAATTACCTTGAATTGGTAAGAGGACAGAAGGAAAGACATGCTTATTCATCATCTTTTGCTTTCATTGTCCTACTAATTCTGCTCTGAATGGTTATCTATATCATGTTGGTCCATTTTAATCCTCTTTGATTATTATTCAGGAATAAGAACAAAGGGTTTATATATTCCTATTGGGATGTTGAGACTTCTTCCACCATTCCTACTCCTAAGGAGTGTTGAACCACCCTTTGTGTATAAATAGGGAAGGCACTTCATGAAAAACAAAGAAAAAAGAGCAAACATGACTTATAAATTCTCAAATGCAGGATATGAAGTCTCATTAAGAGTTGGCCTACCATGATCATGAGGACAAAAGCGAAGTGGCATTCCCACTATGGCCACCACATCAGGGATATGGTCCAAAAGGTATATCAAACAAACAACCCTTGGAACAGGAGGTCTCATCACGAGCCGGCTTGCCCACTATTCGCTCCTTCCTCGTAAATGGCATTATGGCTAACTGGTCACCAAGCCAGCATAATGGCCTATATTTCGACATTACACAATTTTCCCTAAGCATACACAAAGGATTATGGTTCCATGGGGAAATAAACAACTCTGCGAAGGTTACGGACACCTGTCAGCATCAAAGGATTGTTAATGGTATTGAAGTCGCATTAGTTACACTAATAAGTAAGTTATTAGCAACCCTATGTTTCTTATGCCGTGGTAATCAATTATATGTTATTTCCCCAACCATATAACGCATGAATATATATTATCACCAATCATGACAGAACCATTGACAATGACCACATGAGACTCTCTATTTACTGCAAATGTCTTGTCCCCAACCTTGCATCATATCACCGCAGTCTCTTACGTATTAAAGTGGCACAACTCTACTCCTTGATTTCAGTAATAGGCTACTTTTTGTAAACATGGCATATTGCCATATGCTGTTCCTTAAAGACTTTGTCGCAGAGTGAGTGCTGCTCCTTTATTTGACAGCTGGGACAGCCTATCACATTGCGGGGGGAGGTTAAACTCATCATTCCCTGGATTACGTGTCATCTTACTATTTGGGAAGTTGAGTACTAGGGTATAACATGGCTCAACGGTATATTATTTATTTTTATTTTTTTGTTTTTTCTGCATGACTTGTTGTTCAAAGCCATTTCCACTGTATACGCTGCAACATTAGAGTTTGATTGAGTTTTGCATGCGTAAGCTTCTCTGTGTTTCAACAGCACAAACAGTTTTCGTTCCTTTCATAATTTGCAGCGAAACCATGGGAGGAAGAGCAATTTGCAGAGAACCACAAGTGTTAACTGTCTCTGCTGCTGCCCGGGAAATCTTAGAAAGAGCAGGATGGCTGACCTATCTTAACTGCTTGCAGGAGTCTAACGAAACAGTGGCAATTGAATTCTTGCAGAACTTGCAAGAGGACCATTCCACAGTGAGGGGGAGATGCATAGCAACATAATCGCAGAAGTCTCATGACTGCCAGCCACTGGACCAGCATGGACGTTAAAAAAGGAAAGGTTGCAGAAGATTATAGAAATCTTCCACGACGAGGGAGAGAGCCTAACAATTCAAGGAAATGGGGTCCTGCCAGCAGCAATAGGAGAGTCATGGGCAGAATTAACAAAGACCATCCAAAACTATATCACCTGTGAGGGCAGAAAAGACATGGTAAGACCACGTCATCTTAAACTCTTAGCTATTCTAAAACAAAAATGCTCTGTAAATTTACTTGCATTGTTGAATTTATTAATTTATGACATTGTACGGAGCATGAAAAAGGCACAGCATGTAGAGTCAGTTGTTATTCATCATTGGTTGATTCGGTTGATAGTCAACCATAACCTCACCTAGCAGCAGAGCAGCAGGGACGAGATAATTTCCATTATAAATGGTGGATTAGCCACGCGACCCCCAAAACAGAAACATGTCACCAGCACACCCGAACGCCCAAAAAAATAGAAACAGGTCACCAGCACACCCAAGCATTCAGAAAAACACAAGAAATCAACAAAGTGGAAACATGTCACCAACACACCCAAGCAACCAGAAAAGTGCAGGAAATCAGTTCGGCTAGCACAACTACGAGGGGGGCTGGAGAAGTCCCAAGAAAGCACTAGCCAGCCGATAGAAATAGAAGATGAGAAACCCCCATGGTCAGGAAAGGAAGATAAGGAGACAGAAATGCAGGAAGAAGAGGTAGAGCAACCTGCAGAAGAAAACGAAGAGGAGGCAGAGCAATCTGCAGAAGTAGAAGAAAAAGAAGAGGAGGTAGAGCAATCTGCAGAAGAGGAAGAGGAAGAAGAGGTAGAGCAATCTGCAGAAGACGAAGAAGAAGAAAAAGAGGAAGAAGACGAGCAATCTGAGGAAGAAGGAGACAAAGAAAATGAAGCCGAGCAGTCCGAGCAGGAGGAGGAAATGGAACAACAGGAAGGCAGCCCATTACAAGACCCATTAGGAGAAGATGAATTGGACAAAGTTTTGGCCAATATGGGCGAATATGGCCAACCTTCCAGTCCATCAGACCTCCATGACGGGGAGAAACCCCAGGAGAAAAATGCACCCGAGGAATCACATGCAAAGGAGGCAGAAGAAGAAAATTACCTGTTCATGATGAGAAGATGTTAGAAAATGTTGAACAGGAATAATCCGTTCCTAACCAAAAGGCACTAGAAGAAAGTCCAGAGGAAATAAGGGCAGAAAAAGAAGTTGCCCAAGAAATAACAGAACCAATTAGGGTTCTTTCCTTGGAACAACCAGAGAAGAACAATGAAGAAACACCCCAAGAAGAAAATCAGGAACAACCACAGCCCAGACCACAGTAAACAGCCTGTTGTTCCTTCTGAGGAAATGGCAGAAATAAGGGAATTGCGAAAGGAACAACAGAGATTATTGAACACAATAGTCCAGCTCCACTAGTAGATTAGGATTCTAAAGGCAAGGCAAAGGGTAAAAGGGACTTCAGGAAGGAAAAATCTGGCCACTCCAGCAAAACCGCTTAAGGGCAAGGGGCGGAGGAGCAAAATCCATCCTGCTATTCAAAACCCCGTCAAAAGCCAAGCTGCTGGTCCAAATGATGCTGAGAAATAGACTGTTGCTCCAATTGAAAAGGAACACCAATGGACTGATGTTTGTGTTAAAATAGAAATGGATGAAATGTTGAACCGTGATAAGGAAATTTAGATGGAGGCACCACTTTCGGGAGTAATAAGGGTTCTAAACTCAAAGCAGTGCAATAGAAAAGTTCAGATAAAGCTCCTGGCCTCCACTACTGCATGGAAAAGGGATCCAAAACCAGTAACCCTCCAAAAGGGTTTGAAGCAAGCTTAGCAAGAAGCAGAAAAGCTTAGGGAGCAAATAGTCCCCCGAGAAAAATATGAAGAACTACAACAGTAGCTAAGGAACGTCAATTTATCTGAAAGCCAGGCCTTCGAAGGGTGGCGAAAGGAACAAGAGAAAGTCGCAAAGGTAACTCGTAGGTTAGATGTAGTTATCAAACAGATGGATACCTTGTGTTCTCTATACAATGACATCCTAGCATGTAGAGCCCCTACTAAGAACTATGCCTTGTTTTTAATGGAAATGTATTTGCAATTGAAACTAAAGGTTGTTAAAGCAGGTGCTCCCATACAAATTAACACCATAGATGATTTCATAAACTGTTTTAAGCACTATGGGGTAAAAGTTCATAGACTATTGTGTGAATTTTATTTACATAACCTTGTACTAGAACAGGAGACCAAGTTGAACCCTGGCCCTTTTTTTGGGGACATTCAATTACAGGCATTTATTTCATTTGTAGTAAATCAAATTAAATGGCTCAAAGCCTATAATGCTTTTCAAAGATAATAAAATGGATTAGATTTATGGATAAGAGCTGAGCCTAGGGATCCAGCATAGTTATGGAGGAAACATAGAAACCTCATGAAGACTCCAGGAGTGATTGAAGCATTAGGACCCATGCATGAGGCAATCATTCGGCAGGGATTAGAATACTTTTCCTCTATCAAAGGCCCTACTATTGATGCAGCTAAATTTCCATATCGAATATCTAATCTGAATATCTATCTCAAAGAATCATTTAAGTATGAGAATTTTAAATTAGCTGCCAACCGTTTTCCCCTCTATGGCGAAATTGTTTTGAGGGCAGAGCCATCCTGGTTAGGATATAGGTTCTAGAGTCCAATTATTTGGCATCCTGCACCCGGATACCAAGCCTTGTCTGAGATGCCTGAGGGTCAGACGGGCCATTTCTTTGACTACCTAGTTACGCATCATGGTTGTAGGCCTTCACATGAGATTCCATCTCCAGCCTACTCACTCACTGCCTTACATGTCAACTACAATGTTTTCATGAGGCCATGAAAAATGGTAAGCAGGGGGGTGTGTGGAGTACTAAAGAAGGTATATTTTGATGGTTATTTCAGTATATTTTCATTAGGACTTACAAGCCCTTTTGCATCATGAACTTAGAAAACGATAAAGAATTATAACAAAACATGTGAGATTAATATGCAAAACAAGAACGCTGACAATTGTCGTTTTCGTGTACAAGAGGGAGGAAAAATGAAAAGTTTCTGTTCTGAAGGAAAAGGCAAAGATGGGTTAACTGTTGTCCCTTCAATGGGAGACCGCCTGCAAAGCAAACCAAAATGGATTAGCCCAGGAAAGGAAGCAGAGATATCAGCTCGACACAGAAAAGAGAAGAAATGGCTCAGGGTTAACAGTTCTGCGAATCCCTCGGGATCCTTGATCCTGAGGGCTCGTTGTTTTATTTATTTCTACATTTATATATCTCCATCGTCACCCTTATATAAGGGGCAACACTGTTAGCTAAGAGGGGGATGTTATGCCTTTATGTAATTTCTTTTAAAGATCAAAACTTTGATCATCGTGTCTTATTAGGAACTTCTCTACTGTAATTTTACTTGATGCATTAATAAAAACTTGGTTACTCTTTTATCTTTGAGCTTGGAATAGCTTCAAGCGGTGTACCCCTGGAGGCTAAGGGCCTGGCCCTAGAGGAGACTTGCTCTTGTACCATTGCACGTGGTTTTTGTGTGGTTTTCTTATTGACATAATCTGGTAATCTAATGTGTTTTATAAAGTTTATATCACATGCTCTGTCATCTTTAATCCATTAAGGTTTTTGAAAACAAAAGTATTGTATTGACACTGCATCACATTACTATTCTTTTAGGTGTTGATATAATACATTTAGTTTCTACATAATACTATTGTTGTTCCATTATAGAGTTTTTGTGTTATGCGATTGTTCTTTAACGTTACAGAATTCATCTTGGAAGCTCTATTCTCTGTAATTATTTGATTCTTGAATACTGTTGTTCTATCTTGAAATGCAACCGGATTTTTTCTAACCGAAGTGACAATTGAATCAAATTACTATTTGAGTATGTTGTGTTTATATGGTTTTCAGTGCTGTTCCATTTGTGTGTACATCTTTAAGAGTGCAGGATTGATATTTGGTTATGATTAATGCAATTGATTTGATAGATTTACAGCTTGTTAGACTTAGCTTCTACTCTATTCCTTGATTGCTGTTCCATTTCCAAATTGTTGTTCCATTTCAGACCTGCTGTTCCATTTTAGATTTGCTGTTCCATTTTAGGATTTTCGTTCCATTTCAAGGTTGTTGTTCCATTTCATTGTTGTTCGATTTCTTTGTTATTACATTTCTTATCTGCCATTCCATTTCTTGTTATTGGTGTGAAGGACGATCTTAGGCTGTAGTGAGCATCGACATCTGTTGTCCGACTCCCAGACCCCCGATCTGTTCTCTTAGTTCTTTTCCATCAGTTTCTAAAGGGATGGGTTATTGCTATCAAACCCTTGACTGATAAATTGCTTAATGTTCTGCACGTGTGATTTAGTCTTTTGAAGTAGTTAAGCTGTAAACACGCATCCACTTACTCTTGTATTTTCAAACACTGTGCTACTAGCATTACTTTGGAAAACGATAGCCTCAAACTGAGACACTCTTTGAAATATCAAAATGTTCTCGGATTGACATATTAATATGAGGTAACTAGAGGTGAAAGAGACCCTTTTTATAGCTTCACAGAAGGTATTTCATTTCTTTTCAATGGCTATAGGTTGAAGGTATATAGAAAACCTATCTCTAAGGAAGCACTCATCAACACAATCAACAAAGAGGTCAATGTGATTGGAAGTGTCATAGCTTCGAGTCCACAACATTTCTAGATACATTTTTTTGGGAAAATTAGAAAATAAAATAATAGAGCTTGATGAAAGCCTTTATAAAGAATTTGAGGCCGACTCTTGGGTGGAAAACCTCTTTCAGGTAGCCAAAGAGTAAAAAAAAAAAGAGAAAAGAAGAATAAAGATCCCTTGGTGAAAACCTCTCTTGAGGTCCCTAGGGTAGGCATACAGGTTGAAAACTTCCTCTGCGTAAGCCTGTGTGTCTTGTTGGGCATGGAATCCACCCCACAATAGGTTTTAGGTCTCAAAGCCCAACTTTTGGTCAAAGGTATTGTAAGACTCTGCGAATTGCAGACGCGGAGCGTGAAATAGAGGTTAAGTCGTAGGGCTATCTACCCTAAATTAATGTAATGTAATGTAAAGTCATGTCAGCCTACCCATGGTCCACGGACCATGGAATTGTATAAATAGAGCAACGCTCTAAGTTGAAAAGGTAGTAGATGATAGAGTGAGTAACAAAGCAATGTCTTGAGCTTAGAGTAGGATTCT
>APFE030791497.1:25957-63919 GCA_000404065.3 Pinus taeda
AGATGCACGAAAAGGGGGTACTCTAGCCGCCTTTGACCCAGAATTTACAAATGATGAGGTCTCAACCATGCAAAGAAGACCCAAATGTAAACATGATGCTAAGGAGTGATATGATGATGCAAGATGATAAAGCGAAGCAACCACAAGAAAGTGTGTAGATTCACAAGGCTCCTACAAAGGAACCCAAGTTTGAATTAGAATGTGTGAAGGAGACATTCATGGAAGCTAAGAAGAGCTTTACAAAGGCCTCCACTTTAGGTTGTAAGGATCAACTAGAACCAAGGATGGATCCTTCAATGCTCACTACCTTTCTGGAGACATGAATGAAACTACTCTGTGACAGCAAGGTAGTCAAAGGGCTATAGGAGCTTATCACTAGGTGCGCAGGGTCAGGAGAACTATGCGTGGTTCGGAAACTTAGAAAGCATGCATTACACACAGGAAGGGAAATGAGGTTGACTGCGCAAATATCTGAGTATGAAATGGATCAGGTAATCCTAGATCTAGGCTTAGATGTGAATGTACTACCAAAGAAAACATGGGGGTGCATGGGCAGACTCGCATTACAATGGTCCCCTATTTAGTTGTGAATGGCGAACCAATAGAAGATTTTGACCATTGGAAGATTGCAAGGGGTAATAGTCGATATTGAAGGCGCAAGTGCACAGGCAGATTTTGAAGCGATAGATATTTTCGATGAAAGCCGTCCCTATCCTATGCTACTAGAAATAGACTAGGCCACCGAGATGAATAGAGTCATAAACATGAAGAAGCGAAAAATGATCTTTGAGAAAAAGTCACTACGCATGGTAGTACCACTAGACCTAGATGAAGGAGCGTGATACATTGAATCGGTGTGCAATGAAGATAGTAATGATGATCTTGATTGTATTTATAAGATAAATGTGTGAGAAGAAGATTTGGTGAACCTGACTGCAGATAGAAGGATTTCATGGGAGCGTGAAAGCTCTTGCACTTCAAATTTAGACGAAGAGATAGAGCGATGGCAGAATCAGCTGCACAAAGTAACAACACTGAACTGCAACATGATGATCAAGTCAATGCATTGCATAACAACAAAGGCAAGGGAGTTGCTGACATATGATGGATTGTCAGTGGTGGATGAATTTATAAGAAAATTCGGAAGTGCACTACCATAATAGTAGTGGTTCGATGCACTGAAGTGGGCACTGCACGCAACAACTGCATGATGGTGGGGTACCCATCAAGGAAATTTCGAGGACTAGCGCGGATGTAGAAGGATGATGCGCCTATGGTTTGGAAAACACCAACTCCAAATGCAAGTGAGTCAATAGGGGTAGAACAACTTACGCTCCAACCATTCTTGATGGTTACAGACATACGCTGTAAAACCCGCACAAGCACACACTAGTCCTAGAATAACAAATCAGAACAAAGTGCAACAGCAGGAAAGGCGACACACGCTACCAATTCTCTGTGATGAGGCCTTTGATAGGGTGTGCAGAGTATTGAACCAGGTTCAACAAGTGAGACAAAATGATTGGGACTTACATGTGCTAGTAGTTCGATGGGCCTACTAGACCATGTGTAAAACTCTCAACATGAAGACGATTCCAAAGGAGCGGAACAAAATGGAGACGGTACTTACTAAAGAAAATACAAAAATGAATCTGCACGTACTAGACCCTGTAGTAGTGATAGTTTGGATGACCAGAAGGAAGAAATCACACATCTACACGAGGTAGAACATACAAGGATTCATGAAGCCATCTGGCAAGGGAACCTTAGACTTTGCGCACTCAAAAAGGACTAGGTAAAATTGAGGAAGAAAAGCATTTTGATGGACACTGAGATCAAGAGGCTAGAAAACGAGATTATAGGCACGTCTCATCGATAAACCAAGGATGACAAGGCAAGATACAGGTGATCATACCACTGCATTAGAAGAATGTCGCCATGAATTTATGACTCTGTTTCCATGGCTACGAAAGCACCTCACCAAATGCAGTAACCAGGGGAATGCACTACATACGGTAGAATGCACAACACCGGTGGTCGCACAGACAATTGAGGAGATTTCGAGAGCTATGTTAGAAGGTGAGTTGAAGTCTCGCATAGGTGGTGCGACAACCTAACTAGCCATAGTGAGCATAGTCTCAGTGCTCTAGATAGTTGAAATTGAGTGTAAGACTCTAAAAGAGTCTGTTTGGGAACTGTGCGATGTAGGAGGTGTGCGTAGAATCAACATGGCACAAGGTTCACGCTTGTGCACGAGGGGATGTGTTGTCATATGGGTAGGCTGGGAAGTAACTGTTGGTGTCACTTTTCATGATGAGATGTATGATTTAAGGAAAAAGGCAGCGGGTGGTGGGAAATTAAGACACGAATTAAGAGCTAGACTTGTGACAATCTGCTACCAAGAATGCATTAATGACTCAAAAGTGGGGGGGATGGTCAAATTCAAATTCAAAAGACACTATAAAACTCCAAAGGCTAGCCACGAGACAACACTTGTTCATTTGAGGTTTGAGCTATTATGAAGAGCACAGAGTGTTGAGTGCCAAGCAGTATTTGAACCCCCAAGTTTGCGAACAACCATAGACAATTCAAACAAGATGACAACTACGAGGAGAGGTGTGGGTTTTGCAGAAAGTACCGCCAAGGAAGCTACACAGAACTCTACAGTGCAAGTTGGGGATGCACCAGAAATTTCAAAATAACCTTAGATGCCGAAACCTAAGAAGGATAAACAAGCAGTGGGACTAGTCTGCATGTCCTCGTGAAATCCACGGTTTGGTAAACTTTCCATGGAAGAAAAGGGCAAGTTGTCACCATTGAGATAGATGATGAGTAGGAAGACCCACAGGCTCTCATAGAAGAGATAGAGGCAGATGAACAAATGGAAGAAGACATCTAGCCGGTGCACGCTGTAGCAAAATTGCCCAAGTACGTTCCTCCATGGAAAGGGAAAGCTAAGGTACCCAAGGATTTGGATGTCGCTAAGGCCCCACTCCAAACCCCGCTCCTCCTAGATGGAATTATGTTTGAGGTCTTGGCCCTAGGCTGGGTGCCCACAATAAAATTTGAAGATTGGGACCTTGCATACAGCGAGAAATTCCCACATTTAGAGACTAAGAACCTCATGAAATAGATCAAAGAGGAGTCACTTACAATGCTAGAGCTGCAGAAATGGCTGTGTGGTGTGGAGAAGGCCAGACTACTCCACCTACTATGGATTCCGCACTTTCATTGCACACCTATCACAATTTTTGTCATTAGGAAGTTGCTTTTCCTGGTGCACAATGGTTACTTATGGCTAGAAGAGCCTATTCCCATCACAGTGGATCTTATCCATATGATTTCCTGGCTTCCTTGTAAGGGAAGGGACCCCGCAAGGATAGCTAGAAAAAGTGGAGATTTGGTGCTCGTAGAAGCCATGAAGAAGAAGTACAAATTGGAAAAGAAGAAGAGAGGCTACATAATCAGTAGAATTAAAGATAAGCTAGAGTGCGTAGCCACCCAACTCCTGGCTAGGAAGGTGATGAGAAAATGTTGCAGAGATGAGGTACTAGTGCAAGTAGTTGCATTGGTAGAATGATGCACGGAGGGGGTCCAATTCAACTGGGTTGAGTTCCTCTGCGAAGAATTCCTAACTAACTACAAGGAAGCTCAAGAGCACGGTAAGACCTTCCACTACGCATGGTTTCTCTTGTCTATTTTATTGGTGACAGGGGAACTGCCCAAGGATAGTCAGTTCCCTCATATTGAATAGGACTTGAAGAGGCTACAAAATATGCATCGCTCTGGGCTATGAAGGATGCCACGTGGATCCGCAAAACTAAGATCTTATGGTTTCTCATGGGGGTGAGCATCCAAATGTGGATTAAAAGGAGGCCACTCCTATCCCCCACAGTGTACAACAATTTGCAGAGCTTTGCAGACTTGAAGGCAGATATGCACAATGTGTATATCAAGGCGTATAAGGATCCGATGTAGAACTGGACCAAGCTTCCTTTCATCACAATTGATGATGCCATCCTCTTCATGATCAAATCATGGCCTCCCGAGTGGTGCACCCTAGATCTGGCGAAGGAGGATAGAACAACAGTAGGAAAGGAGGAGGATGCCACCAAGCTGTATATCACCCAATTGGCTCAGCATAAGCATAATGAAGAGTTGGCCACGGAGGTAAGGGTTTCCTGCGAGGCAACAAAGGCAGCCATAGAATAGGTAAAGGCTACCAACAAAGCAGCAACAACACAGGAACCAGGGGCCACCATGACATAGGAGGAATGGGGCCCGAACTTGTACACAGGACAAGAAGCAGAGGGCACAGTAGAAGGAGCGGACCTAAGCACAACATATACACAGTTGAAACAGCCACACGCTACGGAAAGATCAGGCCCACGAAAGAAGGACAAGGCTTTCAAACTGGACATCGAACCAATTACATTGACAGAGGGTGACATCTACGACATTGGCAACACAGTTTGCGAGGTCACCATGGAAGCTTTCTAGGAAGCTATGACGGAGCAAGAGAATGTGTTTGGGGCCCTAAGGTCATAGCTGCAAGAAATTCAGGTGTGGCCCCCACATGAAGGAACAATAGCAACCTACAGTCTGGCAGACACATTGGTAGTGGAGCAACTACTGTGCGCAAAAATGGCCAACACCATAGTGCTACCGGAAGGAGCGCTAATAGCGAAGAGCAAGGAGGACAGAGCTGCGATGGGTAGGATCAAGGGACTTGGCCTAAATTTGGCTGCCCTTCTGCGGGACACATTGTATTAGTTGTAGGATGACATAACAACAGAGCTACACACCCAGGAAGGCCACGTGATCCATGTATTGAGTGAGCAGGAGATCAACATCGAATAGCTCAGCCTGCAGCGTGATAAGCTAGTGTCACAGAACCAGTAGCTCACGCAAATAGTGGATGAAGCGTGCTGACACATTCAAGAATTATCCATCACCGTAGACCTACCAACGGAGATGTGGATCCACTGTCTAGCAAGTGGATTCCAAAGTGCATGCGAGGAAACAACACGAGTGCAGCTGGAGATGAACCTCTATATTTCTAAGCTGTGGATGAAGGCGCAACCTTCCACTCCTCCAAAAGTTAAAGAATAGCACGTTAGCACAATTTAGACAGGATTGAAAGAAATTGGAAGGGCAGTGCAGGACTGCACTGGCATGTTGGACCAAGCATTTGACATCCTCACATCCTTACAGGAGGACCCCAACATACAACGCCTGGAAACAGAGGCGTGTGAACTATAACAATAGTATGACAGTGTCAGGTGAATGGTGCAGACAGTGATCCTCATCCAATGTCTAGTTAAGATGCAACAGGCAAGGGCACTGAAGGAGGAGGTGGATGCTGCAAGATAGAAAGAGGCCCTTCTCAAAGCACGTGTCCAGCCTTGGATTGATGATGCCTTCACCATTACGGCCAAGATTACACAAATGTAGGGACTATATGTGCTAAGACAGATAGCAAAGCCTCACAAAGAAGCAACATAAGAGCTCATGTAGCAGGTCCAGAAAATAGTAGAACAGTGCACCGCAGACCTCAGAGTAGTATGGGAAAAGTTGGAGGGGCTCTATGCCAGGATCACCACACCAGCAAAGTGACTTGGGATGAGTCACGATGATTGTGTTGGGGGCCTCTTGGGCATGGAATCACCCCACAATAGGTTTTGGGGCTCAAAGCCCAAGTTTTGGTCAAAGGTTTTGTAAGACTCTATGAATTATGCACGCAGAGCACAAAGTAGAGGTTAAGTCATAGGGTTGTCTACCCTAAAGTAATGTAATGTAATGTAAAGTCATGTTAGCGTACCCATGGTCCGTGGACCATGGGATTGTATAAATAGAGTGAGGCTCTAAGTTGAAGAGGTAGTAGATGATAGAGTGAGTAGCGAAGGAATGATTCAAGCTTAGAGTAAGATTCTAAGTGTATTGGGTCATAACAGTAGGAAGAGGCTCTGCAGCTGAGTGCATAGAGGTCTAGTAGAGTCCGCAGCTAAGTGAGACGACCCCTGCAGCTAAGTGCGTAGGGTAGTGTCGAATCACTAAGCAGGATTGAATATTAATAAAGAGAAGTTGATTCTTATTTGTCGGAATTTTCTATGCATTATCTTCTTTATGTTTTTATTAGTTTATGTATCGCTTACACTAATATGGTTGTTGAATATGTTGTAATAACCATAAATCTTACACACACAAGCAAAGTAATCAGTCAATTAGCAAGGAACTTGGGTATTATATAGGTCACGCCCCGAGTAGGGTTGCGTGGAAACAACAACAGCGGTTGTGAAGGACTAATAAGTGCATGTATCGATAGGTCAGACTGTGAACCTCTAGAAGCCCATTAGACATCCCTAGGGTACGAAAACCTGGTTCTAGCACCCTCCCATACTACTTCGTGTGAGACCTCAGTCCGCGCTCCATAGACTATTGCCAAAAGGGCCAGTAGTACAAGGATTTTCTTGGCTAAATCACCTTTAAACCTAGGTTAGGACCATACAAGGCAATGTGTCTCCGAGAAAAATAAAAAAAGAAAAAAGAAAAAAACAAATGAAAAAGCACGTGAAATGGATTTATAATATGATTGTTAATTTCTCTTTCCATTTTGTAGGATTGAAGATAGTGGCAGATTCATAGCTACAGGGCCGGCATCCATAAGGTTATCTTCACTCTTCCCTCCATCCACTTCATATCCACCATCCAAACTCATGTGATGACCCCTCTCCATCATCCCATTAGCTCAAAATTCAAGTTTTGCCCCCTCTCTGGATTGCTATAGGAAGGACCTATAAGTGCTGCAAGAAGGTCCTATAGTGATACCAGAGGGTTTCAAAAATATACAAGAGGGATATATGAATGAAAAGAATTCCTAGCATGACCTTGCAAAGGAAGAAAAATGTTCCCCCACAATGTTCCACCATCCACCCATCACTCATCCATTCCAATTGATAAAAAAAATCACTAAAATCCCTCCACTTTGTCTTACCCCGATTATTTTTTTTAGAAAACATACATAGCACATCCTCTCCATTTCCAAAAATATACACCACTCCCTCAAAGTCCTAGAATTTCACTCAATACATTTTACATCCTCTCTCATCACCCCCATGCATCTTGAAGATCCTAGAAGAAAATAAATGGCTACTACTGGAATAGAACCTCCTCTTGTAGCAGCCTGTGCACACATCATAGAAAGAAAGAATATTGCTTTTTTGTCATCAATAGTGGGGGTGATAGAAACTTATGAGGAACTATGAAGTAGTCATATCACTCCTAGCAGGAATCTCCACTAGCAGTAGTAGCTTGGACATCAACAATGTACCTGCACACACAACAACAACAATAGTCAAATATCATGTGGAGCAAAGATGATATACATAGGAAAGAAAAACCATAGAAAGTCAACTCCCTTGACGATGATAATAAGGTCGATCTCCAACATGCAGATCCCTGCATCAGTTCGATCATGAGGTAGGAACATATATGGGAAAATCGCATCTCCTCCCTATGTGTAAATAATGAAAAATGTGTAAATGTTGAGAGGAGGTGTTTTAATAAGCTAGAGGTGACCAGTTAACTTGGCCACCCTTGACTAGTAAATAAAACTTGATGGTAAGCACTCATGCAATTTGGAGGTTTCACAACAGTCGAGTTGGGATCACAGAGAGTGGGTGGTAATTATGAGGAATGAGGGAATAATAATTTCCAGTGGGTACAACAATCCAAAAGAGGAAACCTCATGCAACTAGTAGGTCATTAGAGTGCTCCAATCCTAAGCCAAAAATGGCATATTATTTACTGAGGCTTGAATTATTTTTCATTAATGATAATTTCAAGAAAAATTTGAGAGCATGAGCTCGAGGTGCCATCGAGGACTTTCAAACCATGTTCTACCCTTATATAGGAGGGAGCTATAACAAAGCTTACAAATGCTACAGGAATACTAAAAGGGTGAACGAATGCTACAAAGGGTCGAATTGGTCTCCAATTTATTATTTTTATTGTAGGCCATGTCATAAAAAGTAATTTCATCCTCTCCTTCATCCATCAATAAATTGTATGCTGGTGCACTTTAGGTTCTATATGAAGTAGCAGTGAAATTGTGAAATTGAAAGATATTTTTGGCCTATAGATTAGACAGGATGTAGGCACTTATCATGAACCAGAGATTTTTAGCCACTTCTACCACTGAATTATACATAAAAGCTATTATAGAAAGTATATCTCCTTCACTTAGCTAAAAAAATAAAGAAGAGATGGGGGGTGATTTAACAAAAGGGAGCCATCAGACACTAAAAGAATCCATCTCCACCCTTTGATGGTAGACATTTTTAGAATATACTAGTGGCTAGGATTCTTTGAAATGTTGAAGGGATAGGATGATGGCATTTCATTTGAATTTTCCCTGGTGTCGAACTCACATATAGAAGACAGTGCCACCATTGTGGTGAGGGGATTATATATTTCACTTAGCCCTGAGCTAATTAGCAGAGTGAGAACCCTACCCCTAGCAATAAAATGGGGAAGAGAAGCCAAACCACCAGTGCCACTACTAAAAATAACTTCTTTGCCACCAATGGAAACTCGTTGAAGAAAATAATGGATTTATGAGGGAACGCATAACCTATACTTGGGATGAGGTGGCCTACGATATCCTAAAATACATCTCCTATGAAGAAAGGTTGAGTATGGTATATGCCTACCATTTTAGATTACTTCATAAATTTAGATTCCAAGGAAAGTTGTCCTTGTCTCAAAGACTCAATGTACCATAGTTCCTTCTACAGTCCATTAGGGACATGAGTCAAAATGTAAGATAGGGAAAAAACCAACACCTAGGCCACCATGGAATTGATAATAGTGGATTCCTTGAAGAATCTAAGAATCCTTATCCTTTGGTCAAAATTCATAGAAATGGATAATGAGGCCTTCATTGACACATAGACCCTCTCACTAAATGATACCCTAGCCTCTAGTGTTAGAGGAAGAGAGGAGAAAGAAGAAGAAGAAGAGGGGGCAAAGGGAGTAGAGGAAAGAAAAACAAATGCGGAGAGGATAGAGGAAGAACCAGAGGAAGAGGTAGAAAAAGAAAAAGATGAAGAGGAAGAGGATGAGAAATAGGAAAAACCATGTCCCGAGAAAAGTAATGAGCCTAGAGAAGCAAAGGTATCCCCACAACAAGCAAGTTTGTCTCCATGTCCCACTGAAAAACAAGTATATGTAACCTTAGCTACCTTGAGCACCCCAATCAAAACTAAAGAAAATATATAAAGGAAACCCCCACTATACTTTAAGACTAGGAAAAGCACCAAGATCTAGCAAGGGAGGCCTCAAAATTGCACAAAGACCCCTATCACAATTGAAGAGTACCCAAGTAAGAAAGAGGAGGTGGGGCCCACTGAAAGAAAAATTGAAGAGGTCACCTCTCCAAAACCCATAACAAAGACTCCTATAACATATGTAAGGAGGCCCACCACTAGATAAACCTCCTGCAAACAACCCATGACACATACCACCATCCAAAAAAACTAAAAGGGCAGCTATAAGAAGGGAAGAGCATTCTACAAGAAAAATAGAGTGTGCTACAGGAAAAATAGAGAATGCTTCAAGAGGGGAAAAACGAGCAACATGAGGGGTAGAATGTGAAACAAGATCTACAATAGGTAGAAACTTCCCCAAAAAACATTTCAGAAGGACTTCCCATAGCTCTACGATCCTAGTCCACAACCTAGTTTAAGCTACTCTTATAAATTAAATGAGGGAGAGAGATTTATTCACCAAAAATTTGTAGTCCCACTTTTCTTTGAACTAGAAATAGAAAGAGGAAGAACCCACCGATGGATGAAAACTACTAATTCTAAAAAGGTGGAAGATGTGGGCCTAATGGAAGAAAAGTTCCTTGAAATGGGAAAATAATTAACTGAGTTATATAGAAAGAGTCCACAATGGCAAAGGACTTTGCATAAGGAACCCAAATATTCATGTCAGTCAAGGTGAGGTTATGCATGTAGAACTCGACTAATTTTTCTCTGTCTTATATGCTAATTTGGTTGCAAAATTCAATGATTTTTTTGTAATATTGAAATGGAATAGATCCACGTTGTGTTATGATCTTGATTTGGAATTTCATCCACAACTATTTGAGAAAGAGTGAATAAGACTTGGATGGTTTTTCACTATAATGCCTCCATGCAGAGGCTTGCCATTGTGGCCAGTTGAGTTTCCTTATCCTGCAAAGTTGGGGGGATATACAACTGATGGCCCTAGAATATTAGATGAATCTTGAGGACGAAAGAGTTGAGGAACTAAAGAGAGTCATGGAAAATGAAGAAAATTAACCACTATATATTAGGGAAAAGCTAATAAGCCCAATGGATGTCATTAACAATCATAGCATCATCTCCAATGATTCTATCCTAGCACCCAAATACCTTGCCACCTAGGACCAAGCCATCTCCAATTTTGAAGACACACTTAGGCTATTAGGGAGAGAAAGCCGGAAAACCTCCCAAAGGAGATGGAATGCCTTACCCCACAATCTCTAGATCACAGAGTATCAATCTCCTAAAAGGTTGAGGAATGCATTAGAAAGGACACCACTATACAAAAGACTCACACAAATATTAAAATTTAGTTGGATTGGAATCAAGCTTAGTGCACCCTAGATTTTAAGCGGAAAGGAAGGAAGAAACGAATTAGAGGAGAGGAAGGAGTGGAAAAAAATAGAAAAGAATGTAGGCTTGTATCCTCAATAAGGCACACCATTTGAGGAGCCTTGGGATCTCAGATAGGCCACAAGGGCCATGAAGGACATGGAAATAGATGATTGAGTTTCTAATAGGATGAGAAACAGTTTTAGTAGAGGTGTTATGATGAGGCTCATCAATAGGTACATCATAATGGTCATAATTCCATCCTTCAGCTTTAAAACTATCTCTTTCTTACATTCATTTACAATTTTTGTTATATTATGCTTAGTGAGATGGGAAAAATATGTTTTTCTATGTCATGTGGTCTAATATGGTTTAATGTAGGAAATGTAGGAATTTTGAGATTATTTTAATGAAGGAGCTCAGAGTAGATAGCAGGGAGATATTCTAGGAGGTTTTCCACCTCCTTAACTCCCTCAATCAACCAAAATCAACAATTTCTCTCTTATCAGCTTGAGGTCAATGGCAGCCAAGCAAGTGCAGTTCAAGGAGATCTAGATCCAAATTTCTCGAGTTTTGGGAGACAAACATCCCTATTTTATAGGGAGTTATTGGTAGATACCCTGTTGTATAAATAAACATGCCAAATAGCTCATTATGGTTCCAACTTTTATTTCAGCTAAGAGGATTTTTTTGACTTGTTATGTGATGTATTTGACCTTTATGTAATGATAATGAGAAGTTTCTTATTAATACATAATTGAGTTAGATTTAGAGGGTTGAGGCTCTTAGGTTTGCGCCTAGCCCCAGTGGCTTAGTTCCCTCTTATGTATTGGTATTTCTTTTTAGCTTAGAGTATTTTTTAGTTTTCTAAATTTTATTAGAATATAATTCCTCAAAAATCCCATGACTACTACATGTATCTCATTTCTCTCATGGGAGCATGTATAGAAGAATCTACAATAACAACCCAAAAATGTTTTGTTTATGATTTCTTGGAAGAAGGTCTATATTAGTCATCTTGTTTGTAATATGTTTTCTATAGCTTAGAAGTTGATTCATTGACTATATTCTAGTTTTTGGCATAAATTAGATAGTGTTTAAATTCAACTCATATTTTCCATCATTAGTTATGTTATTTTGTAAATGATAAGAGAGCATGTGCATGTGATGTTGCAGGGCTATTGGATCTATTGGAAAGGGTCCTTTCACCATCTCCATCCAAGAATTCTTCACCCTCTTTGATGAATCCCAATTTTTTTTCTTGAGCTCTTTCTCTCAGATCAACATGATCAGCCCTCTTAGGCAAAAACAAGCCTTCCTGAGGTGTTGAGCTTGGCTACGGGTGTTGGCCACGTTTCATCCATCTATCACAACCTACATCCACCTTGACATCCCTTGATCTCATCATTCCATCCTTCCAAACCCACTTGGCAACCTTCCTATAGCATTAAAGGCCTTCGTGTAGCAATACAAGGTTCCTATAGCATGCTTGTAGTAGCTTATTTTACCCACTGGTTTGACATGTGATGTAAGCTTGACTTAATTTAGGAGTAGGTTGACCCCTAGCTTGGACTCCATGATTAAGGACATCACCTAGGCCACTCCAACCATCCATTTTTCCTTCACTACAAGATATAATAACATTAGCTTCCTTATCATAGATTTAGCACAAGTAGAATATTGATTTATATGAAAGTGTGAATTAGATTGATGATGCGTGAAATATTGAGTTATCATTTGGTAGGATAATTTCTTTTTTACACATGAATTATATAGCTAGATGGTTGATTTCCAAATAATTTAGTTTCCTTTTTGTAAGTAGTATAGCTCTTGTGTTCTTTTATGAATTAATTTAGTAGCATTTACTAGTTGGTAACATCTACAAGTTAGGGTTTGAAAAGAATTTACCTTTGACATTAGATATATCTTATGAATTTCACTTTCACTAGTTAATTTCCTCCTAATTAAGTAGAAGAATGGCCTTGGAGAACTATTGAGAAAATGTCCTAGTTATGTGTGGCATGAGTATAATTACATCTATTGTGAATATAGAACTGCCACCTCAAAGTTTCTACGAACCCCTGGTTGATAAATAGATTTGTGGACGACTATGGCAAGTCATCTACTGTGTTATATGTATGGACGACTTTAGTAGAAGCAACATTTGGACGTAATGGACCTTTGGGGATCTTAGGAATAACCATTGTCTTAGGCTAAAGGATATGTAAGGTACCATTGGATGACAACAGAAGCTCCGTTGAAACTTAGGTTTTGGACTTACTTGCTAACATAGTGGAGGGCTTGTCGTGTTAGTGCAATCGAGTTTGAAGGTTGACTTGCTCATGTTAACCTCATCAAAATTCATCATAAGAATCTGATAATCATGGTGACCAGATGGTGGACCTGACAAAGCCACTTGACCTTCTGTAGGTTGGGTAGCTATGTATCCTTGGTGAGGGAAAGGATTGGTAAGCCTTATTGGTTGAGATGAAGTAGGGGGTGGAGGAGGAGCAGTGGGATGTGATCCTAGAGAAGTAGTTGCTTGAGCTTCCCATGCTTGATGCATTTGAGGTAAAAGGGGAAAATCATGAGTATAATGACCATATATGCCACAATAGGCACATGTTTTGTTGATGTGAAGACCATTGTTTTACTTGGGCTGATCGTCCTATTGTTCAGTTATAGGATTAAGCTGAGGACCCTTAGTGCATTGGGTGGAGGAACATGGTTTTCTTGACTACCTTGAGGTTGTTGTGTCATATTACACTTCCCCTTGTTCCTTTTCATAGGATTAGGGGGATTGTATTTGATCTTTTGAGGAATAATTGACCTTGTGGAGGAGGTGGTTTTTGTGGAAGAGGGGGAGCAGTCATGGGGGGTTGGGGCACTGGTGCTGGAGGGGATGGAGTGCTAGGTTGTGCATACCCCACTTGAATTGGGTTTCTAATGCACTCTTGCTTTGGACCATGGGATGGTGAAGGATTTTAAGCTCCCTAATATGTCAACTTCTATGTCTCAATGACAGTGATCAATGGGTGTTATTAGAAGCTTATCCAAACGAACCTACATGTACACTACAAAGATTGTTTGGCCCTAGTGCCCAAGTGGGATTAATCTATGTGCGTTGAGGTACTAATGTGTAGTATTTCAAGTCTTGGATTGGTAGTTCTAACCAAACTCACGTTTGCTTAGGGTGTGAGTGTTTGAAAATAATGTGTCAAGTGAATGAGTTAATTGATCATGTTTTGTGATGCAACGTGTTGTTGAAGGTAAAGTGCTAAAATACTATAAATAAATATAAAAATGACAGAAAATAGATGTTGGAAATAATACTAAGAGGGGGCTGAATTAGTATTATCAGATCAATAATTTAATTTTCCGAACACGTTTGTATACACTACTTCAGCTAAGTGAACTAGCATGTGTACGCAACTTACTTAAAGCAACCATCATATATGTATAGAACTTTTGATTTACCCAATTTATCATGCATTGAACTTTAACCAGTATATCAGAGATTTATTAGATAGTGCAGTAAAAGCATAATAAAGCATCACACATAAGAAACACACACGAACACCAAGATATAAGGTGGAAACCCAATGTGGGTGAAAACCACCTACTGATGTCGTCTCTGTCTTCTTTTAATAATAAGAAAATCTATTTACAATGTTGTAATGGTGCAGACTTATACCAGTACATAGGCTTCTACCTGCAGAAGCTTAAAACCTTCTCTCATTTGCTAGCTTCTACTGGAGGGGAGCTACAACCCCCTAACTTTTGTACTAGCCGATATGTTTACTAGTACATAGGATGCAACCTACAGAAGCCTACAACCTTATTTCATCCTCCAAGGACCACGTTTCATAAATTTTTAGACTAGATCCATCATAAAATACATCTGCATCAACTAATCACTTTTTGAACTAATGCCACAACCAAATCAATCAATCACTTTGACAACCCATCAATCTAATCATTCAAAAAACTATCAGCAGAATACAGTAACTAGAACCCAAAACTCGGCAATAGCAAATAGAAACAACTGAAACATACTTTATAAGGTATACACTACTTCCATGTGTCAAACCTAAGTGTATACGCGTTTTTCCCAAAGCCAACCAGCATATACATCTGCAAATATTAATTCATAATTTTGTAACTATTCCAGACATCAGTTATATCCAGATCATAATATTTGCAGAACGACACATGCATCAGTATTCAGATCTAGAATAAACATGATCAAACCATATAATGATAATTAATCTCAAGCCTTAAGATCATGATCCATTATTAGATCTTATCCTAAATTAGCCACTAAGGTTCATCCCTAGTTCAGATCAAGCACAACACCATAAGCCCATAACCTGCATACTAGATCTCACACTTCATCAGATACTTGATACTTGCACAGCTGGCCTAATGATATTCTCCTCCTTTTATAGTTTTAGGCCTTTCTCAATACCATGGACCAAAACCACTTAGGACCAATACCTTAGATCAAATACCTAGTGTCAATACGTCAAACCAGATACCTTGGACCAATATCATGGATCAAAATACCATGGACCAAAAACTTAGTTTTCCAAGATATATGCACTTTTCCTTTTGTGAAAGTGCATGTGTATTGTCATCACTCATATTGTTTCCTCAGAAGTTATCAAAGAAGGAATAGTTCAAGGTAACCAAAAACCTAATCTTCTAGACTTAGGTTCTAGCCAACCTAAGTCTAGAGAGGGCTCTCTTTATAATTTAACTTTGTTTTGGGTAGTTTTCAAGCTAGTTATTAGTGCTCAAGGTGTTTTGTTTTGATTGGGTGGTGGAATTAAGAAAACAAATGGGCAGAAGAAGTATTCAGACCATTGGGCTATGGAGTCAATCAAGAGTGGCTTAACTAGATCTGATCAATCACTAAGGTAAGAGTGCACTGGGAAAGCTAGCACAACAAAAAGCAAATATGCAATTTCAAATGGATGAGATAACCCTAACTAGGGGGAAGGGCAATGAAGAATCCTTAACTAGGATTAAGATGAAGAAAGGAAGGATGATCAATAGCAAAGGGAAATGAAGAATAATTTACTATGGACCAAAGGGGAGGTAAACTACGGAAGTAAGGGAGCAAATAAGAATTCCCAGACCAAGATAGTTTAGTACAAAACATATAGAAAGTAAACAATTAAAACATAGAGCATTTAAGCTAATAATGAGATATTATTCCTTGTTTACTTTACAAATTTTGAAAGATACACATATGAATATTCGTAACATGAAGGGAAACCGATATTTAAACACAAATAGATAATACTTATTTGTTCGAACTGTGCACAAGAATCTAGCAAAATGTCCTCAGCTTTATTTCATATCCAACAAAACCAATCCAGTCTTGAGTACAATAGCTCCTTGGCTCAATATAAAATGTCTACAGAAATGTATTTTAATCCACCCTAATTACTTCAAAATATGAAGTATTTATACAAAATATGTTACAAAATATCTCATAACAATATGAGAATTATTTTAGGAAACGAAATATATCTTCAACACAAAGATAGAGACAGATGGAAAACTACCTTCTTGATGTCCCTTTTATTATGACTGTGTTGGCTGTTGCAATTCAGATTTGGCTCTTTTAGGTGTTTGATGCTTATGTGCTAGATTCACTTTGTGTCTTCTACCTACTGATACTCTTTACCTATTCTTATTTGACTTTGCGTTACCTATTTTACCTGGCAACCATGTTTTACCATATAGATTTACTACAGTAACTTCATAGTAAATCAGTTAGATTTGTCCACCATTCACTGTCAGGTAATTTCATCCTTATCATTTTCCTATATATCTCGTCAGCTTTTGTATATGTAGCAAAATTTGGCTTTCTAGTAAACATGTGCTTTACCTCATATTCTATGAAAAACAGATTTTCAAAACTATCATATAATACCTTTCCAGTGGGCAAAGATTTTACCCCTGAACTACTAGCTTGGCTTCTGGCTAGATTATGTAATCTTTCAATGTAGCCATCTTGGGTCATCAGTTTTTCATGTATTACCATGGGACTGGGGAGTCCTTTTTCTCTTAAAATACCATATTTTGTGATAAACCTATCAATGTTTGCTTGGATACTCTAGCATTTTTCCTCAAGGTTAAGCATAAGGTTTCTCTTAGTGAGGACCTTCATTATTTTTATGATTGTTGTTGTTCTGTCTTCTATTTCAATTTCATCAAGCTGATACCTTTTTCTACTATTTAGGAATGTTATCAATTGGTCAACTTCTTCAGGCTTCTCTCCCAAACCTTCTATAGTCTTATGGATTTCTTTTGTAGCCACTTTCACTAGTTCAGTTTGTTCAAAAATAACTTGAATAGATGGAAAAACATCATTGATGGAATTAATGATGTTAGTCCAAAGAATCTCTTTCATGTCTTCAAGTGGTTGTTACAGTGTCAAGTCCTTTTCAAGGACTTTTATTCTCTCTTCCATTCTTTGATTCTTTTGAGCTTATTCTTTCTGTTGTATTTGTGCAATTTTATAATAAATTTCTAAACTTGATACTTGTTCTCCAAATTTCTTGAGCACAATACCCTGGATGCTCATTTCCTCCATGGCCTTTACCAATTCAGTTGTTTTTTCTATGGAAGTACCTACACTTGTAGATGCCTCTGTGCCTACTAATGTACCTATAATTGGCAAAGTTGTAGCTGGTAGAAGTGTGGGTGCTAAGGCAGCAGCCAATGTAGAGCGTACTGCTATAGAGACTGTAGGAATTATAGTTCGAGGAGTGGTGACCAACTCACTCTGCTTAGGCTGTATCAAGTTATCCAGTTCTTCCTTTGTCTCTTTCAATTGCTCATTTATCTTGAGGACTAAGTCCACAAGCTCTCCCTCCTTTTGAGTTTCCAACACTTCAGTTGTTTAAGGATGATGAATGGGGGAATTTTGAGCTGCTTCTTCAGTGCAGCTATGTCATCATTTTTCTTGTTGATAAGCTTTTTGTAGCTTTCAAATCCTTGGGATCATGTCCCATTTATATGACCAGGTCCTCTAAGGACTTTATTCTAGTGTCCTTGGCCTGTGAAGAGGCCTTTTCTAACTGGAATTGTGTTGATATATTATTTAGTGAATTCTTGAGTTGGTGGGTTGCAATTGCCTTGCTGGTCAAGGTGGAGTAAACCATTTCACCTGTCTGCTTGTGTAGTTCTATTCGGGTCAATAGGATGGATTTCCTTTGCTAATACATCAAAGTTTGTTTTCAGATCATCTACCATTGATCTGGGTTGTTGTGTAGTTGGATTCAACAAACTCATTTGCATCTTACCTTCCTTTATGCCAAAGGCTGACATTAGCCTTGTTTGATTTGTTGGAGCCATTTTAAGGTAGTGTGCATAACTTTGAGCCTTTAATATTTCATTCCTGGCCTTGATTTCTTTGTATTCCTCTTTTAAGTCCTAGCTCTGGCCACTTTGAGCTCTAAAGGAGGATACTTCCACGCTCTGTTGTCTTTCCAACATTTGAACCTATGAGGTGGAATGTTCTTGTGTACCTCCTAAAGGAGTGGTCTGCCTGCTTTCTACTCTTGTAGTTCCTGCCGTCTCATTAGTATACTCCTGTTCTAAAAATGGGTTCAACCTTTGCCTCTAGACATAGGTTTGGGCAACAGGTCTGCTACAAGGAGTGGCCTCCTCCCTATCTCTTTTAAGATTTCTCTCCTCATTTAGAGGAGTTTGTAATATAGGAGGATTGCTCATGATTTGTTTTGGTTGAGCAAGTTCTTCTGAAAGCTCTGGCTGTTCAGATTCCTCTAGCTGCTCTGATGGTTTTGGATGTTCTGATGGTTGCTGCTTTGATGGTTTCTTCTCTGACGGTCCTTCTTTTGCTGTTTGCCCACTGTGTCCCTGTGATTATCTTTGAGATTGGGACATTCTTGGCACTTGTACAAATGAATCTTCATCAGGTCTTCTTTCTAAATCAATCAATACATTATCAACAATAACCTCTATGTTATCTCGGTCTACCAAAGTGTTTTCCACCCATTCAAGTTAATTAGCATACTATTCAATTTCAGGAATTCTATGGTGGATGTATGGAGATAGCTTATTCTTTTGTCTCCTATTGCAAATGAAGTTTAAAAGATCATATCTCCAGATAAAACTTTGTTTCAGTCATAGTCTTTGGAGGATTTCCTCTACTACCTTTCCTACTTCCCTACTATTACATATGAAGGGTCCAAGCTAATCTTTTATCCTAAGTTGAGCTTTCCTCTTGAACTTCATAAAGTGCACCTCACTTGAATTGATCATTTGCCTATAGTACTCCAGACCAAACAATCTCATAGGGAGGTATCTTGGTAGTTTGTAGGGAGCCAATTCACATCCATAGGTTTTGATTTCAGTGTGGCTTTGGTACAAGTACCAATCCCCCACTCTATATTATTTTGATAGCTGAAGGACCCTCCTGATATCAACAATGATTCTGGGGGGAGGGCTTCCAAGTAATATAGTTTCCACTAGATGCACAAAGAGATCTATGAAATCAGTATAAGAATTTTGAGAGTCACTTAGGTGGATTAATGAAGTCCAGAAGACTACCGATCTGGGGTTGCCTTGGTATCAAGATTCTAAAGTGAAATTGGGAATTTGTTAGCTTGATAATACAGGAAAATATGATATAAAACTAAGGAATATTTGAACACTCTTTCATTATCCATCCTCCTGAATTGATCATGCATTTTATCAGCAATGAACTTAGCAAAGTCAAACATGATGGCTGGGGGTTGTCGAGGACAGTAGATAGACATAAAGGATAGAGTAATTTCATCAAAAAATTCACTTGTGGTTTGGCCTAACACATTGGATATCATTTCTTTGATGTCTTGGCCAAGATCAAAGAAAATAGTCCACATGTAAGGCGGAGGATCCTTTGGAGTGTATTGTTTTTCCTAATGAAAGGTTGGAAAAACCTATCAAGTTTGATTGAGGTGAGTGTAGGGAATCTATTAAGTAAATATCCAACAGAAAGAGGGTTCAGGTTTTGGCTTGGTTGTAAGTGCAACATTTGACTTATGGACTCAGTAGTGATGGTAAACAATACAGATTGGTCCTCGGTCATTACTACACCCTGATTAGGGCTATAGTTCATGTGGTAGTAGTGGATACTCTCTAGGAAAATATGAACTCTGGGGAACTGGAATTTGGGTAAACCTGATTACCAAAGTCCTATGTAGTCTACATGGTTTAGGTTCTGGTCTCTGTACTTGTAGTATATTTTCAAAGGGGATTCTTGGACAAAGGTATCTTTAATCTAGAAATCTTTATCTGCCAGTGGAAGATGGTCTATGTTCCTGTAGGAGTAGAAATGGGCATGACATTTAATGGAATTGGGGCGGACATCCTTGGTTCTTATGGATTCAAGGATGAGGGCGAAGGGTTTTTGATGAAATTTAGGAAAAACTGGTCCAATTCAGAATAATCAGAGTCGTTGGGCAATTTTCTTACTGAATTACTAAGCAATTTGAATCAATTGAGTTCAGGTTTGGGAATAGAACAGGGTTTCTTGTCAAATTTGGGTAAATACCTAGTTTTGGCTCTTTGAATAGAGTAATGGTGATTATGCACTATTTGTAGGAAGCGCATGTGACTAGAAGGAGGTCTGGAGTTTCAAAAGCTTCAGTAAGTTGGCAGTTGGACGTGGGTTGACGGTTGTACGTACTCTAGTTCTTGCATCGATGTCTGAGGGATATTTTTCCACGATAAAAAAAGCAATGAGTTTTTTAGTTTTATTCATAAAGTCAATGATTTTGGTGGGTACACTACAAAAAGGAAACTTGGAATTGAGCAAGGGATGTGACATTTTGTCGTTTTAGTGGGGGGCGGTAAGTGGGATCGTATCGCACCACTTTTGGGATAAAGTAGTTTTGGGGAAGGCCGCCCGATGCCATTCAATGGGTGCCACATAGAGGGAGGGTGAATAGTAAAACCACCCATATCGAGCGGGTAAAGGTCAGCCTTCAGAGGCCACCCAATATGAGCATCAACCATTGGATCAACCAGGGTCAGATCGCATGGTGACTAGGGCAATGATTTGATGCGAGGTTTAATGGAGGGTCCAGATGGGGTTTTAATGAGTGGATGGATTTCATTGGTGGGGATAGATTGTTAATTAATCATTGGTTGATTAATTAACCTCTTTTAACTCGGTGGTAGGTCACATTTATTAACTACTCCTTGATTGACTTAATTAATCCCATTAATCATTTTATTAATAAGTTGATGTTTCAAACTTTGGGGTGGGATATTAACATATGGGTTTAATATAACATACGTGAAAGAGGTATTTTTTGGGATTTAGTAAATAATGTTAATGAATTAATATGAAAGGGTGGAAAATGACATGCGCTAAGTATAATGTGTTTTGAATTTATTTTCTTTTCAGATTAAACATCATAACTTAGGCTAAATGCACATTTGTGGGTTTTTTCTGAAAAAGAGGGGTTTTACATGGGGGTGATTACTTCCCTAGGCAAATGGTGCTTTTATCTTAGGAAAAGGGATTTTTTAGGGGAAAATGAATGATTTTAAGGCGGTGAATGTTTGTGATGGGGCTTTTAGTACTTAGACCTTATAATTTATTGGGTGGAGGGTTCGGTCCCTCCAGAAGTTAGAGAAATGTTCTGAGCTCCTTTAACTTAAGGTTTTAGGTACTTTTGACTTTGCTTATGGAATATTAGTAAACTTAAGGTTAAAATGAATGGGGAAATTAATCACTTGACTTTGTGTAAATACTCAATTATCATCCATACTTTAGCAACTTCATGATGAAAGTAAATGATATGATTTTATCTAATAATTTATCACAATTTTGCAATCATGCAACTACTTACCCATCTACTCATCCTACCATTTTTTTCTACTCTTTATTAGGGTGCACTTAAGCTAGAAAACCCTCATCAAAATGTTTTCTTTTCTTTTACAATGGAAATCTATCTAAGTATATCCTTATTACATCCAACGACTCAGATTAAGCTGTTGAGCTCCTTTTATTCACTCTACCTATCTACTTATCTACCAAGATTAAGAAATTTGGTCAGATTTTATTCTCTATCTATAAACATCAAATTGAAAGCATGAAATAACCAGGTTTAAACTGTTTGACCATCCATGGATTGTGGCAAAGGTAACAAGTTGCACACAATCATTATTATGCATAAAGAGTAAATGGTAGTGGCATTTGGAATTGCACACTTTCATGGTCTTTTTCCATTTTTCTTGGGGTTCATTTTTCATCTTTTTCAACCTTTTTCATTATTTTTGTCCTGTAAATTTTCTTTTAGGACATACCCTCTTTACATTTTTTAATTTTATGCTTTTTTGAATATGGAAAACATTTGCAGAAAGCAAAGGTATGTACATGTTACAGATTTGGCCTCAGCCATTAAAAAATTATGACTCCTATTGGTATAGGAACATAATAGTGGCTCAACTTGGGGATGGCATATCCTGGTGAAATGTCAAGAACTAGTAGATCAGTGGCCTTTTAAATTACTGTGATTTTACTATGAAAATTTCCCTTTTTACTTTGCTACCTTATTGATATTTACGATAGTGAACTTTTGAAGCTTAGGGCCTTCTCTTCGGGCTTCAACTCCAACATTTTACCATCCAATCCACACTAAACTTTTTAAAGGATCTAATATGTACAAGTGATTAGTGGAATTAGTGACTGGGATCTATATAGTGCTTTAGCATTCAACCATAAACTAGTCCTCCTTCTACTTCTACACCATCCAATTCTTTGAGAAAATAAGCATTGTTACCTCTAAAAGCATAAATAATGTAAGGGCCTTTCCACAGGAAGTCAAACTTCCCATGTTTACCTTTTTCCTCCCTTCTTGAGTCCCATTTCAAAACTTTACCTCCTAGATGGAAATCTTCTGCCTTGGTTCTTTTGTCAAAAGCCTTTTTGATTTTCTCCTACACAATTTGGGATCAGATATAGACTTCTTCCGTGGTTTGCTACAAATGTATTGTCTGGTTGATCCTCCTTTGAATGTCATTTGGCCCAACCTGTGCTTCTTGGAGCAATTTCATTATTGGTGTTCCCAAGGAAGATGGGAAGACAATATCCATCCCATAGACTAGCTGGTAAGGACTGGTACCAATGGATTTCTTAGTGGTCAGCCTATCTGCCCACAAGGAATTTACTAGCTTCTTATTCTAGGTTTTCTTGTTATCTTCCAACAATTTTCTAATGATATTCACTAAGCTTTTGTTGGAAGACTCTACTAGTCCATTTCTTGGTGAAATGTCAAGAACTAGTAGATCAATGGCCTTTTGAATTACTGTGATTTTACTATGAAACTTTCCCTTTTTACTTTGCTACCTTATTGATATTTATGATAGTGAAATTTTGAAGCTTAGGGCCTTCTCTTCGGGCTTCAACTCCAACATTTTACCATCCAATCCGCACTAAACTTTTGTGAAGGATCTGATATGTACAAGTGATTAGTGGAATTAGTGATTGGGATCTATATAGTGCTTTAGCATTCAACCATTAACTGGTCCTCCTTCTACTTCTACACCATCCAATTCTTTCAGAAAATAAGCATTGTTACCTCTGAAAGTATAAATAATGTAAGGGCCTTTCCACAGGAAGTCAAACTTCCCATGTTTACCTTTTTCCTCCCTTCTTGAGTCCCATTTCAAAACTTTACCTCCTAGATGGAAATATTCTGCCTTGGTTCTTTTGTCAAAAGCTTTTTTGATTTTCTCCTACACAATTTGGGATCAGATATAGACTTCTTCCCTGGTTTGCTACAAATGTATTGTCTCATTGATCCTCCTTTGAATGTCATTTGGCTCAACCTGTGCTTCTTGGAGCAATTTCATTATTGGTGTTCCCAAGGAAGATGGGAAGACAACCTCCATCCCATAGACTAGCTGGTAAGGACTGGTACCAATGGATTTCTTAGTGGTCAGCGTATCTGCCCACAAGGAATTTACTAGCTTCTTATTCTAGGTTTTCTTGTTATCTTCCAACAATTTTTTGATGATATTCACTAAGATTTTGTTGGAAGACTCTACTAGTCCATTTCCTTAGGGATAGTAGGTAGTGGAGTGACCCAAGGTTATATGATATTTGTTGCAAAAAGAAATCATCCTTTTTTATTTAAAAGTTGAGCATTGTCTATGATAATCTTGGTAGGGAAACCAAATCGCGACATAATCTTGGCCTCAAGGAAACATATTATGATAGTATCAGTAGCTTGTCTTGAGGGTATGGCTTCTATCCATTTTGTAAAATAATCTGTGGCAGTCAAGATCCATCTATGTTGGGAAAAGGAAGGGGGATGAATTTCACCAATGAAGCCAAGACCCCACTGTTGAAATGGTGTTTCGGTACATATCGGTTTCAAAGGTAATGGCAGTAGTTTTATTTTTCCCTATAAAATATAACATTTGTGGCATGAAGTTACAAATTTGTTCACATCAGAAAATAGAGTGGGCCAGTAAAAAACCAGCTCTCAAGATTTTATCAGCTACGGTCTTCTAGTAAAGATGTCCCCCATAGTCACCTGCATGAAACTCTTGACAACTCAAGAGGATCTTGAAGATTTTGTAGAACGTATATAATGTCAGCATACCATGGTGAGTTTGTAAAGGCCTGGCTGATCTGTGGAGTTTCCATCTTCTCTTCGTTATCCAATTCTGCAATGAAATTTATTTCTAGGGCCTGACAGTTTGATTTAGCCATTAGCATGGCTAAACCCTAGCCTTTGATCAATTTTGTAGTTTAATTTCTAAATAATACTCTAATATGGTAGCTGTCCACTTACCTCTCTTTCCATCTGGTCCATCCTGTGTTATAATGTCTTTGACTACAGCATTAGGAACATAAGCTACTATATGAGAGTACAAGATATAAACTCTAAAATCTTAATAGCTTTAACTATAGCAAAATCTTGCTTCTCCATTATATTATACTTTAAAGGTGCATCTCTTAGGGATTTACTAAAGAAGGCTATTGGTTGTTAAAAACCCTAATCATTTTTCTATAGTAGGACTACGACAATGCTGTGTTCTGAGGCGAAAGAAAAAATGATAAAATCCCTACCAAACATTGGAGTAATGAGGACTGGTGTTTGTGTTAAGGCTAGCTTTATATTTCCAAATGACTTTTTAGCCTCTACAATCCATTTAATAGTGAAATATTTGTTTAACATGTTGTTTAGTAATCTAATTAGTTCAGCTAAGTTAGAGATAAGTCTTCTCAAAAAGTTTATTTTACCTAAAAATGCTTGTAGTTCTCTGATGTTCCTAAGATGCAGTATTTGTAGAATGGCTTCAATTCTAGTTTGGTCAATCTAGATACCATCTTTGGAGATTATGTGGCCTATTAGTTTTCCCTCTTCCAGCCCAAATAAAGATTTTTTAGGATTTAGGGAAATTCCATACTTCCTACACTTGGTGAAAACCTACCTAAGATGATCTAGGTGTTGTTGATCTGATTTAGAGAATATTATGATATCATCTAGGTATATTACCAGGAAGTTGTGGATTTCTTTTGCAAAGGCTATGTTCATTTCTTTTTGAAAGGTGGCCCCTGCATTTTTTATACATGAAAGTGCCCCATGGAGTGGTAAATGCAGTTTTTTCCTGATCATCTGGGTGGAATAGGATCTGGTTGTAACGAGAAAACCCATCTAACAGTGAGATTTTGGTTGAACCTACTACCCTCTATAATATGCGGTCCCTTATAGGGAGGGCGTAGTTATCCTTCAGTGAAACTTTATTTAAATTCCTAAGGTCAACACATAGTCTAATTTCACCAGTTTTCTTTCTTGTAGGTACCAAATTAGAACCCCACTCTGAGAATCTAATTGCTGCAATAATCTTAGCTTCATACATTCTTTTGATCTCATTTTCAATAGAAGGCAATAAAATAGGGTTAATCCTTCTAAGCTTATGTCTAAAAGGCTTCTGGTCTTCTTTTAATGGGATGGTGTGTTGTATTATGCTGGTATCATAGGACTTAAGGTCCTCATAATTCGAGGCAAAAACATCTTGGAATTCCTTTAGTGGTTCTATGTATTTCACTTTTTCATTAGGAAGCAAAGATTTTGAAAGTTTTATCATTTTGGGATCTTCTTCAGAGCCTGTGTTACATTCTTCAATGTCTGATTTCAAGGGTTCCATTTTATGATTTTTAGGAACATCATTTGAATGAAATAAGTCCTCCAAAGGAGTTAATCCTTTGGGAAAAAATTTATCTTTCAGATTGATGACTTCAGATTCTTCATCGATTGCTTCATCAATTTCCATTTTTTTTAGGTTTCGAATATCATATTTTGTAAAATTTGTGGGATAGAAATTATCTATGTTTTCATCTTCTACTTTGTTAATTTCTACTTCATCAGTGCAATGAAAATCTAATGTCATGTCTATTTCTATGTTGCTATTTACAAATTCCTCATCTAAAGTTAGAAAATTGTTAATTTGTTGATCAGTGTCAAACACTTGCCAATTCTTTAAGTTGTTAAGAATAGCAGGTCTATGCCTAACCTCAGCAGTGTATTGATGGTTGGGATGAAATGGAAACTTGCAAGTATTAGCAAACATCACTAAACTATGAGCTTGCATATTATGTTTTCTTAGAATAACAACAAGCTTGGTTTCTAAAAAAGTATTTAGAATCTCTACAACTATTCCTCTATAAAATCCTAATCTAGTATCCCTAGTCATATAAACAACGTTAATCTGTTTTATTACCAACTCAGAATCTCCCATAATAAAGACTCTTATGGCTCCTAACCTTTTGACCAATTTCAGACCTAACAAAAGTGCTTCATATTATGCCATATTGTTTGTACATTTAAAGTTCAATCTATAGGCATAACCCTTTGAATGATCATTTTCTAAGTTGTAAATCCATACTCTTGCTCCTGCACCTAGTTTGTTTACTAACCTATCAAATTGAAGATGCCATAGGATTTCATGCTCATAATTTTCACTGCCCGGGGAAATGAAATCATTTTTGTCTAAAGTATCTAGGTCATCTTTATCATCTGAACTTTCATGAATTTCGACACTTTGATTTTATTTTGTTACTATAATTTCTTTTGGTTCTTATATAGTGTTGTCTGAAGTATTTTCTTGGTTAGATTCGACATTATAAAGAACGAAAGAATCAATATCAGAATGGATTGAATATATAGGAATGTTTTGAGGTCTCTCTTATGTACTCACTACATACTTCATTAGAGTTTCTCTATACAGTTTCCTAGGATGTCCAAAGACTGAAATGGTAGCATATGACATGTCAAGTTGTAGAAATCCCTAGAGTTTAGCATCCCAATATCTAGACAACAACATACCATATTTAGGTGGTATATCAGCAACAACTATGTCCATTAGAATAGTTTTAGTAGGGTACTGCACTAGGGAAACACACAGGTCTTTTATAAGTCCTAAGGACTTAACTTGGCTTGAATCAAAGGAAAAGAGGTCTTTGTAGGGTTTGGTGATATCCAATTTTAGCTTCTCCATAACGGATTTAGGCATAAGGTTGTGTGAAGCCCCCGATTCTAGCATGGCATTATGTAGGATTTTATCATGGCTGTTAAGGCTAATGTAGAAGAGTGGCATCCCTCCTTCCACTGGTTCTCCATTAACATCAGGTCTGAAAATTAACTTAGATTGATCATCAAGTAGGTTAACAGAGTCTTGATTTTCAACGAAGTTTAAAGATTTTCTTATTTGAGATCTGTAAGTTTCATGTTTAACCAGTTCGTTAAAGGAACTAATATCTTAAGTTTGGCCACCTTTGCTCCCAAATTGAAAGGCAGAGGGAATTTGTCTGTTTGAACATTTGAAATCTTAGCACCTGGGTTTTGAGTGGTTTGTTCTTCTTTTTGATTGTTTGGAGTCTTTTTAATTGGATTTTCTAATGCAATTTCTAGACATTATTCCATTGTTTCCTTGAGGGGAAATGAAGTGGAAGGTTTCTCATTAGGAGGTCGGTCATTGGTTACATCTTCAATGATAGGACTGGGAGGATTTTGACTTGGTCCAAAAAGGATTTGCAGGGTTTTTGTAACTGGAGGATTCTGATTTGCAACTTTTACTTTCTTAGGCTGATTAGGTACTGCTTTTTTGTTTTGGTCTGGAACATCAGTGTTCTTTTTGCTCCTCAAGTTGTACTGTTTATGCTCTTCGAAAATAGCAGAGTCATACCCTTGCTTGTAATCAAAAGATTTTCCAGTTTGGGTCTGTAATTGTTGTAGCATGTATAATTCTTGGTCATCCTGAGTCAGAAAAAGAGTTTCTTCTTCATATAACCCCGTTAAATTGATTTGGGTGTCTAGCTCAAGGTCATCTTGATGGGAGGTTTCAGCATAATACTCTTGGAAAGGTGGTCTAATTTTTTGTTCAGGCCCATTTTTACCAATGTCTTGGTTCTGGTTCTTCCTAAAGTTCAGATTCCTTACTGGAGGTGCCTGTTGGTTATCCCAGTGAGGTTTCCTTTCAATGTTTTCTATTTTGTACATCAATTTTTTCATTCCTTTATCTAAAGCATCCCATTTTTTATCAAAGGGCGAAGTTTCATCTTTCAAGAGTGTTCTTCTCTCGTTTCTAACCCTAGCTCTTTTAGATAGTGGATTAGCTTCTACACTAATTGCAACACTTTGCATATCTTC
Organism: Pinus taeda; assembly: GCA_000404065.3. NCBI lineage: Eukaryota > Viridiplantae > Streptophyta > Pinopsida > Pinales > Pinaceae > Pinus > Pinus taeda. Next base: position 54,312 of record APFE030791497.1, read on the forward strand.
TAGTGTAGGGGGATTCTTTTCTCTAAGTTGAAAAGCCATATTTGTGTCAAATCCATCTAGAAACTTAATCAGGGCTAAGCCAGGTGGAGGTCTAAGGTCAAGCGGTATTACATTATATACATTGTTAAACATAGTGTAGTAGTCTTGAATAGTTTTGTTTGGTCCCCTTTTAAGGTTTTCATATTCCGAAAGAATTTGAAGGGAGTTCTTTCTCTTCTCCCACCTATGTAAAAATTGTTGATAAAAAAGTTCTAAACTATCTATACTATTAGGAGGAAAATATCTAAACCATGTTCTCACATCTCTAGTTAGATTTTGGGCGAAAATTCTCATTTGGACATCTCCTATGTCAATTTCATGTAGTTAGAAATAATATGTCATTTTCTTTGTATGTTTTTGTGTAGTGTAAGTTCCAGTGCCATCAAATAAGGTAATTTTACTCTGATAATTTGTTGGTAAGAGACCCTGAGGAGAAGGCATGATAAGAGAGGCATATCTGAGTGCCATAGCTCTAAGTTGGACAGGATTGAGGACAGGAGTTGGGGTAACAGGGGGAGGTGTGACAATAGGGGGAGTTGGGGTAACAGGGGTAGTGGGTATTTGAAGGGTAGTGATAGGCTAATGGGGAGTGAAGGTAGGAATTGAGATGAGGGATGATCTTCAAAAATGTGGGGAAATGATGGTGAGCTAAAAGAAGTCGAAGCAGTTTCAGAAAGTTCAAGGATTCTATTAGAAGTCAGGGATGACTACGGGGAATTTAGAAGGTACTGATCAATTGACAAGTTTTCTCTTTGGACTTCAAGTTCAGTTGTCAATTCTAGATCTAGAACTATGTCCTCAAGTTCACTTTCAGACTTAGTTCTAAATAGGGAATTATCAAAATACTCGTCAAAAGGGAGGTCTTCTAGGAACAACCACTCAACAGGGCATGAATTGGATCTAAATAAGCTTACTGAACATTCTTGTCTTCTGATTATTCTCGGAATAAGGTTGGGATTGTCAAATACAGGGGGAGGATTTGGATCAGGATTAGCCCTGATATAGTGAGTTCTCCTTGAAGCCAAATTTCAAGCTTTTGTACTTCTTTTCTTTTATGAAATTTTGAGATAACTTCTAATAAAATCTTTAAGGTGCTTAAAAGTAAAAATTTGAATTTCTCAAAGCTTCATTAAGACTGGGGTTTTTTCCCCGGTATGGTCACCACTATGTTATCACTCAGATTTTTTCCCTAGAAGTTATCAAAGAAGGAATAGTCTGAGGTAATCACAAACCTAATCTTTTAGACTCAGGTTCTAGCCAACCTAAGTCTAGAGAGGGATCTCTCTTTATAATATAACTTTGTTTTGGGTAGGTTTTAGGCTAGTTATTAGTGCTCAATATGTTTAGTTTTGATTAGCTGGTGGAATTAAGAAAACAGATGGGAAAAACAAGTATTCAGGCCATTGGGCTATGGAGTTAATCAAGAGTGACTTAACTAGATTTGATCAATCACTAAGGTAAGAGTCCACTGAGCAGGCTAGCACAGCAAAAAGCAAATCTATAGTTTCAAATGGATGAGATAATCCTAACCAGGGTGAAGGGAAATGAAGAATACTTTACTATGGACCAAAGTGGAGGTAAAATACGGAAGTAAGGGAGCAATTAAGAATTCACAGAACAAGACAGTTTAGAAGAAAACATATAGAAAGCAAACAATTAAAACAGAGGGCATTTAAGCTAATTCTGAGATATTATTCCTTGTTTACTTTACAGATTTTATAAGAGACACATATGAATATTCATAACATGAAGGGAAAACAATATTTAAACATGAAGAGATAATACTTATTTGTTCCAACTGTGCACAAGAGTCTAGTGAAATGTCGTCAGCTTTATTTCATATCTAGCAAAACCAGTCCAGTCTTGAGTACAATAGCTCCTTGGCTCAATATAAAATGTCTACATAAATGTATTTTAATCCACCCTAATTACTTCAAAATATGAAGTGTTTATACAAAATATGTTACAAAATATCTCATAACAATATGAGAATTATTTTAAGAAACCAAAAATATTTTTAACACGAAGATAGTGACAGATGGAAAACTACCTTCTTGTTGTCCCTTTTATTATGACTTTGTTGGTTGTTGCATTTCAGATTTGGATGTTTTAGTTGTTTGATTTTTATGTGCTAGATTCACTTTGTGTCTTATACCTACTGATACTCTTTACTTGTTCTTCTTTGACTCTGTCTTACCTGGCAGCCATGTTTTACCATATAGATTTACTGTAGTAACTTCATAGTAAATTAGTCATATTTGTCCAACATTCACTGTTAGGTAATTTCATCCTTGTCATTTTCCTATATATCTCATCAGCTTTTGTATACTTAGCAAAATTTGGCTTGCTAGTAAACAAGTGCTTTACCTCATGTTCTATGAAAAACAAATTTTCAAGACTATCATATAATACCTTTCAAGTGGGAAAATATTTTACCCGTGAAGTACTAGCTTGGATCCTGGCCAGCTTATGTAATCTTTCAATATGGTCATCTTGGGTCATCAGTTTATCGTATATTACCATGGGACTGGGGAGTCCTTGTTCTCTTAAAATACCATATTTTTTCATAAACCTATCAATGTCTGCTTGGATACTCTGGCTTTTTTTCTCAAGGTTAAGCATAAGGTTTCTCTTAGTGAGGACCTTCTTTATTTCTATGATTGTTGTTGTTCTATCTTCTATTTCCAGTTCATCAAGCTGATACCTGTTTCTACTATTCAGGAACATTATCAATTGGTTTTCTTCTTCAAGCTTCTCTCCCAGCTTTTCTCTGGTCTTGTGGATTGCTTTTGTAGCCACTTTCACTAGTTCAGTTTGTTCAAAAATAACATGAATAGATGGCCAAACATCATTGATGGAATCAATGATGTTGGTCCAAATAATCTCTTTCATGTCTCCAAGTGGTTGTTGTAGTGTCAAGTCCTTTTCAAGGACTTTTATTCTCTCTCCCATTCTTTGATACTTTTGATCTTCTTCCTTCCATTGTATCTATGCAAGTTTATAATCAATTTCTAAATTTGATACTTGTTCTGTAAGTTTCTTGAGCTCAGTAGCCTGGATTCTCATTTCCTCCATGGCCTTTACCAATTCAGTTGTTTTTTCTGTGGAAGTACCTGTGCTTGTAGATGCCTCTGTGCCTACTGATGTACCTATAACTAGCAAAGCTGTAGTTGGTGGAAGTGTGGGTGCTAAGGCAGCAACCAATATGGAAGATACTACTATAGAGAATGTAGGAATTACAATGAGTGGTGGCCAACTCACTATTTTTAGACTATATCAAGTTATCTAGTTCTTCCTCTGTCTCTTTCAATTACTCATTCAGCTTTAGGATTAAGTCCATAACTCTCCCTCCTTCTGAGTTTCCAACACTTAAGCTATCTGAGGATGATGTAGTGGGGGAATTTTGAGCTGCTTCTTCAATGCAGCTATGTCATCATTTTTCTTCTTGATAAGATTTTATGTAGATTTCACATCCTTGGGATCATGTCCTAGTGCTATGAACAAGTTCTCTAAGGACTTTATTCTGGTCTCCTTGGCCTGTGAAGAGGCATTCTCCAACTGGAATTGTGCTGATATATTATTTAGCGAATTCTGGAGCTGGTGGGCTACAATTGCCTTGCTGGTCAAGGTAGAGTAAACCATTTCACTAGTCTACTTGTGTAGTTATATTTGGTCAATAGGATGGATATCCTTTGCTAATACTTCAAAGTATTTTTTCAAATAATTTTCCATTGATCTGGGTTGTTGTGTAGTTGGATTCAAGAAACTCATCTACATCTTACCTTCCTTTATGTCAAAGGCTGACATTAGCCTTGTTTGATTTGTTGGAGCCATTTTAAGGTAGTGTGCATAACTTTGAGCCTTTAATATTTCATTCCTAGCCTTGATTTCTTTGTATTTATCTTTTAAGTCCTAGCTCTGGCCACTTGGAGCTCTAAAGGAGGATACTTCCACACTCTACTATCTTTCCAACCTTTGAGTCTGTGAGGTGGAAGGTTCTTGTGTACCTCCTGAAGGAGTGGTTTGCCTGCTTTCTGCTCCTGTAGTTCATGTTGTCTCCTTAGTATACTCCTATTCTAAAAATGAGTTCAACCTTTACCTCTTGACATAAGTTTGGGCAACAGGTCTGCTAGAAGGAGTGGTCTCCTCCCTATCTCTTTTAATATTCCTCTCCTCATTTAGAGGAGTTTGTAAAATAGGAGCATTGCTCATGATTTGTTTTGGTTGAACAAGTTCTTCTAAAATATCTGGCTGTTCAGATTCCCCTGGCTACTCTGATGGTTCTGGATGTTCTAATGGTTGCTGCTATGATGGTCCTTCTTCTGCTATTTTCCCACTGCGTCTCTATGATTCTCTTTGAGATTGGGACACTCTTGACACATGTAGAAATGAATCTTCATCAATTCTTCTATCTAAATCAATCAATACATTATCAACCAAAGTGTTATCTTAGTCTACCAAAGTGTTTTCCACCCATTCAAGTTGATTAGCATACTGTTCAATTTTAGGAATTCTATGGTGGATGTGAGGATATAGTTTATTATTTTGTCACCTATTGCAAATGAAGTCTAAAGGATCATATCTCTAGATAAAAATTTGTTTTAGTCTCAGTCTTTGGAGGATTTCCTCTGCTATCTTCCTACTTCCCTACTCTTACATATGAAGGGGCCAAGCTAATCTTTTATCCTAAGTTGAGATTTCTTCTTGGCCTTCACAAAGTGCACCTCAATTGAATTGATAATTTGTCTGTAGTACTCTAGAGCAAAAAATCTCATAGGGAGGTACCTTGGTAGTTTGTAGCGAGCCATTTCCCATCCATAGATTTTGATTTCAATGTTTTGGTACGAATACCAATTCCCCACTCTATATTGTTTTGACAACTGAAGGACCCTCCTGATATCTGCACTGATTCTGGGAGGAGGAGTTCCTATTAACATAGTTGGCACAGGATGCACAAACATATCTATGAAATCAGTATAAGAATATTGAGAGTCACCTAAGTGGATCAATGAAGTCTAGAAGACTACCAATCTGAGGTTGCCTCTGGTATCAAGCTTCTGAAGTGCAATTGGGAATTTGTCAGCTTGATAATATAGGAAAGTATCATATAAAACTAAGGAATATTTGAACACTCTTTCATTATCTATCCTCATCAATTGATCATGCATTTTATCAGCAATGAACTTAGCAAAGTGAAACATGATGGCTGGGGTTTGTCCATGGGAGTAGATAGACATAAATGATACAAGAATTTCATCAAAAAATTCACTTGTGGTTTGGTCTAACACACTGGATATCATTTCTATGATGTCTCGGCCAAGATCAGAGAAAATAGTCCACATGTAAGGGGGAGGATCCTTTGGAGTGTATTGTTTTTCCCTAAGGAAAGTTTGGAAAAACCTATCAAGTTTGATTGAGGTGAGTGTAGGGAATCTATTAAGTATATCTCCAACAGAAAGAGGGGTCAGGTTTTGGCTTGGTTGTAACTCCAACATTTCATTTATGGACTCAATAGTGATGGTAAACAATACAGATTGGTGTGGGGTCATTATTGCTCTTTAAGTATGGTTGTAGTTCATGTGGCAGTAGTGGATAATCTCTAGAAAAATATGAACTCTATGGAACTGGTATTTGGGTAAGCCTTATTCCCAAAGTCCTATGGATTCTGGATGGTTTAGGTGTTGGTCTTTGTACTTGTAGGATAGTTTCAAAGGGGATTCTTAGACAGAGGTATCTTTAATATGGAAATATTTATCTGCCAATGGAAGATGGTCTAAGTCCCTGTGAAGAGTAGAAATGGGCATGACATTTAATGCAATTGGGGCAGACATCCTTGGTCCTTATGGATTCAAGGACGAGGGCAAAGGGTTTTTAGTGAAATTGAGGAAAAACTGGTCCAATTCAGAATATTTAGAGTTGATGGGCAATTTTATTACTGAATTACTGAGTAATTTGAAGCAATTGAGTTCAGGTTTGGGAATAAAATAGGGTTTCTTGGCGAATTTGGGTAAATACCTAGTTTCAGCTCTTTGAACAGAGTAATGGTGATTGTGCACTGTTCGCAGGAAGCGCACATGACTAGAAGGAGGTCTGGAGTTTTAGTAGCTTCAGTAGTTGGTAGTTGGATGTGGGTTGACAGTTGTACGTACTCTGGTGCTTGTATGGAGGTCTGAGCGGTCTTTTTCCACGATAAAACAAAAGGCAATGAGATTTTTAGTTTTATTCATAAATTCAATGATTTTAGCGGGTATGCTGGGAAAATGAAACTTGGCATTGAGCAGAGGATGTGACATTTTGTCATTTTAGCGGGGGGTAGTAAGTGGGCTTGTATCACACCACTTTTGGCATAAAGTGGTTTTGAGGGAAGGTCGTCCGATGCCATTCATCGGGCGCCATGTAGCTGTAGGCTGAATAGTAAAAACACGCGTATCAGGCGGGTAAAGGTCGGCCTTCGGAGGCCGCCTAATCTGAGCTATGACCGTTGGATCAACTGGGGTCAGATCGCACATTGATCAGGGTGATGATTTGATGTGAGGTTTAATGGAGGGGCCCGACGAGGTTTTAATGAGCAGAGGGATTTCATTGGTGGGGACAAATTGTTAACTAATCATTGATTGATTAATTAACATCTTCTAACTTGGCGGTAGGTAGGTCATGGTTATTAATTAGTCTCTGATCGATTTAATTAATCCCATTAATCAGTTTATTAATAGGTTTACATTTCAAACTTTGGGGTGGGATATTAACATATGGGTTTTAGTAAAACATACGAGAAAGGGTTTTTTTTGGATTTAATAAATAATGTTAATGAATTAATATGAAAAGGGCAAAAAAATGACGTGCGCTAAGTATAATGTGTTTTGAATTTATTTTATTTTCACATTAAACATCATAACATAGGCTAAATGCACATTTGTGGGTTTTTATGGAAAAATGGGTTTTACATGGGGGTGATTACTTTCCCTAGGAAAATGGTGCTTTTACCTTAGGAAAAGTGATTTTTTAGGGGGAAATGAATGATTTTAATGGGGTGAATGTTTGTGAGGGGGATTTTAGTACTTAGACCTTATAAGTTATTGGGCCAAGGGTTCAGTCCCTCCAAAAGTCAGAGAAATGCTCTTAGCCCCTTTAACTTAAGGTTTTAGGTACTTTTGACTTTGCTTATGGAATATTAGTAAACGTAAGGGTAAAATGAATGGGGAAATTAATCACTTGACTTTGTGTAAATGCTAAATTATCATCCATACTTTAGCAACTTGATGTTGAAAGCAAATGATATGATTTTATCTAATAATTTATCACAATTCTGCAACCATGCAACTACTTACCCATCTACTCATCCTACTATTTTTTCTACTCTTTATTAGGGTGCACTTAAGCTGTCAAACCCTCATCGAAAAATTTTCTTTTCTTTTACAATGGAAATCTATCTAAGTTTATCCTTATTACATCCAAGGGCTCATATTAAATTATTGAGGTCCTTTTATTCAGTCTACCTATCTACTTATCTACCAAGATTAAGCAGTTTGGTCAAATTTTATTCTCTATCTATAAACATGGAATTGAAAGCATGAAATAGCCAAGTTTAAACTATTTTACCATCCATGGATTGTGGCAAAGGTAACAAGTTGCACACAATCATTATTATGCATAAAGAGTAAATGGTAGCGGCATTTGGACTTGCACACTTTCGTGGTCTTTTTCTTTTTTTCTTGGGTTTCATTTTTCATGTTTTTTTACCTTTTTCATTCTTTCTGTCCTTTGATTTTTCTTTTAGGACATACCCTCTTTACATTTTTTAATTTTTTGATTTTTTGAATATGGAAAACATTTGTAGAAAGAAAAGGTATGTACATATTATAGATTTGGTCTCAACCATTCATAAATTATGACTCGTATTGGTATATGAACATAACATTTATGTATACGCTACTCGTGTTCAGTGAACATGCATGTACACACACCTTGGTCAAGGTGAACCTGCGTATACCTTTCTTTCTTCATTCTTTGTAGTATGATCTATAATTCTTTGTTGTTAAGCTACTGTATTGTGATCTTTCATCTGAGTGAGTTTCCATCAAGGACAACACCTGTATCATGACGCCAACAATCTCCCCCTTTGGACTTGATGGCAACAACAACACCAAGTCACTCTCCCCCTTTGACATCAAGGGCAAAGGGTCATGCTCCCCTTGAGTACATGATGGATTATTTGATATGTTGAAATGTATTGATTGAGCTCCCATGATTGAGTCCATGCTCCCCTTGAGAACTAGCAAAGTATGCAAGAATATTTTCTAAAAGAGTAGCATGAATCTATAAATCAAATATGTGAGGATGACCTTCCTATCACCAATGACTCATACATCCATCTCCCAACCAAGTGGGGATACCAAATTTGACTCGTTCACCCAACCAAGTGGGGATATACCAATTGTTTATACATGACAAAAAAAGGAAATATTACATCATCCATCCCATGCATAGTGGGGTTACAAATTAGGTCTTTTCATGACCTTTACATTAAAGATATACATGACATTTATAATAAGGACAACCGATCTAAACAAGACCATGATAGTCATCAGCAACTATCATATACCATAATTGATCTACACCATCAGGATCAACAGGCTGTATATTTCCATCATCAAAAGAGTCATTGAATCAAAACAATTATGCGAATTTGTACCAAGATCTCCTAAGATAATGCCAACAATGCATTATTAGAAGCATATGCTCCCCCTAAACTTGTGCCGGATGTTCATTGTCAAATCTGATTATTGCATATATTAGTAATAAATATCAAGGCATCATCATCAATCGAATATACATCAAGCTATCAACAACTTATGAGGACCAACATATTTCCACATGTTATCAGCTGATTGTAACCATCATCAAATAGAGCAGATAATTGACAGAACCATATCAAACTCCTTTTTCTTGAGTCTGGCCCACTGCTTTTCTTCAAGCCAAAATATACACAATTGTGCCCATAGAAACCTATGTATGTACATGACTACACTTCATGAAACTCGCGTATAACAACCTTTCTCCAAAAAATAGGATTTAACAGCAGGATGATGCATTAACTACTCCTAGCTTTCGTCTGAGATATTCAAATGTTTCTCTAGGTAGTGGTTTAGTGAATATATCAACAACCTATTCTTCAGAGGGAACATACTCCAATTTGGCCTTTTGTTTAAGCACTTGTTCACGTAAAAAATGATATTTGATGGGTATGTGCTTGGTCTTGGAGTGCATGACTAGATTCTTTGAAATACTGATGGCACTTGTATTATCACATAGAATGGAGATGGGTGGAGTACATGCGATCTGAATTTCTTGCAAGGTTTGCATCATCCTAAGTAGTTGTGCGCAAGAAGATGCAACAGCCACATATTCTACTTCAGGTGTAGATAATGCTATTGAAATTTGTTTCTTACTGAACTAAGACACTAGCCTAGAAACCATATAGAATGCACCACCACTAGTGCTTTTTCTGTCATCAACACTTCCTACGCAATTTGCATATGTATATGCATGAAGAGTAAGATCTATATCTA
>APFE030791518.1:0-19780 GCA_000404065.3 Pinus taeda
TTTTTTTTTTAAAATATAAAATCTATTTCTTTTTCATAATGCGTGGTTTATTTTCCATGAAAAAAGTGGAAGGTTGGAGAGCCCATTCACTAAACCAACTTTCCATTTGTTTTTTATTTCATTATTTGTTTTGACTATTTATTAGTTTGACGTTGAACAAAAATTTGGAATTCAATTTTTGTTCATTTATTATTATTATTTAACTTTATTTATTTGTAACATGATAAATTAAGGTCTTATTATGGGTTGTTTAGTAACTTCCATTTCTTTAGTTACTAATATTTTGTTTTTAACTTTATTTCCTTTTTATTTTTCTATTATTCCCATTTTCATGAATTATAGTTTTTCTCTATATTTTCAATTTAAGACAACTTATTATTATATTAAAAATATATTTTAAATAAATAAATAATAAATAATAAATAAATAAATAAATATAATTTATATATATAATATATATTATATATATTATAATATATAAAATAAAGAAAAAAAAACACACACACATTTATATAACACACATTTATATAACAAAGGCTACTTAGTAGCTAGCCACTTAGCTTAAATACAACTTAATTAAACTAAAAGATAAAAAAGACAAAGATTTATCATCAAAATAGAACAACTAATAAAATATTGTATTGTTGAATGTCATTACCAAAAATTAAGAAATATGATAAACTAATATTGTTTACACTAACATATGATTTTTTTGTTTTTTTTTGTTTTGTTTTGTTTTTGTTTTGTTTTGTTTTTTTTTTTTTAATCTAGGATAATCGGTAACTGGTGAGAGTTATCCTCAACAGGCTCAAGATCAAATCCAACTTGGTTGCCACTATAAACCTAGGCTAGGTGCAACAGCTTGCAAGCCGCACACAATAGCAATTAACTTATGCCTCAACAAGAGCCGAGATGTCCGCTCGAGGGTCACCTACTCTTCTAGCCAAGACACAACAGGCCATATACTCAATGAGATTTGAACCTCCATCTCGTGGGTGTTTACACTAACATATGTTATTACTATTATTATCCAATTTTAAGGTCACGCCCACACCACATTGCGGTATGAGACCCCCTTGTTTGTGGGACAAGGGACCCACCTCCGCAAAACTTTAATATATATATATATATATATATATAATATATATATATATATTATATATATATATATATATAACAAGGAGTTGTTTCATTGAAGTTTTTGCAATGGCTTTTCTAGTCTAATTTTCTAAAATCTCAAAATGAATTTATTGAAAGCACAAGCTTGATGGGTAACCTTGCAAATCCAGCCCAAAGGTTTTTTTAGGGGCCTGAATCTATGTTACAATTAAAAAACAGTTAAATAACACAATCAAAATTTCACCTCAAAAAATCTTTCCAGCACCGCAAGTAAAAAAATCACACTAAAGCAACTCATAAATATATATATATATATATATATATATATTCTTAAATGAAAATATGGAGAAAAATTATAAATTAATCACAATATAAATAATAGAAAAAAGGAAAAAGAAAAGTCAAAATAAAAAAGTTAGATAAAAAAGGAAATAAAATTAAAAATAAAAAGTTAGTAACTAACAAAAATGGAAGTTACTAAAGCGAGTTGTCTTTAGTGACACTTTTTGGAAGCTTTTCTCGTGGGGTTTTCTGGTCTATTTTCTTTAAAATCCAACAAAAAGTTATTAAAATCACAAGCTTGATGGGTAACCCGTGCACAATCAAAGTGCCCTAGGGGTTTTTGACGGTGGTGAATCCATATATAAAGTAAAAAAAATGTCACACATCCACAAGTAATTATATATATATAATATATTATATAATAATATATATATATATATATATATATATATATATATATATATATATATTTTACTTACCTTCCTATGTTACTCATAGAATCTAATTATAACCCCTATGAAAATTACCATAGCAATTAATCGTTACAAACTGTTTTAATTTATCATTGGATTTAATATATCATTGTCCTTTTATTACATTCATATATAATCATGCAGATGATAATATCCATATCCAAGACTTAGGTATTAAGGTCATACACTGGAGGGTTCATTGCCGAGTCAACGGCCACTTGACATTCTCTCATGTCAGTGTATATTACATACACCACTCGTCATTTCATGTTTTAGATTATTAAACCACACACTATGTATTTACTCAGCCTTTGATGGTTGTTCGGATTTTTGGGCTACATTTATTTTTCACCATTCGACCTCCCACTTCGCATTAACTAGCTTGTTGTTGCTCGACCTAGGTGCAGGTGGCACCATGTTGGAGACTTTAATGCAATATCGCTCCGACGATGGCTTCGAGATCCACTCTGGATCAACGGTCTCTAATCGTCAGATGGATCAGACAAAGGAGGAGAAACTTGGGGTTCTATGCCTCCGGTTTGGTGTGCTTACCCATTTCATTTTTCCTCTTTTGGTAGTGGTCTCTGGCGCATTCAGAGGAAGTTTTTCCTTTGGCTCAGGTATTTCCGTTACTAGCTGGTTGCTGGAACTGTTGCTCCGCATTCTTTACAGTGGCCGCTGTAAGTTATCTAAATGTTTGGCTTAACTTGTCAAGTGTTGGTGGTTTCACGGTGTTCATGGCATAGATTTTGACAGCGGAAAGATCCTTCAGCCGAGTTAAACCAGAAACTATCTTTCAGAAATGTCATTCGTTATGGTTTTTTCCTCAATCTTATTTTACTATTGTTATGGTTTTAACCTCTGTTTCTCCTCCTAGCTGGGGTGGAGCGTTCTTGCAGAGGAAACACATTGGACGAGGAGCTGGATGGAACCCTTGCTCGATTCCCTGAACACGATAAAGGCAGACCCATTAGTTTTTCGAGTATTTTCGTTGCTTATGGTTCTTTGCTCGATTTATTTGGTTGGGCCTTCGGTTCCGTAGGGAGCTCAAAGTACGAATTATTTACTGTGTTTGTATTATCAAAAGTTTTTGCTTAAACATTTGGAAAGATGTAAACATTTGGTGAATGTTAAGGGTTTCTATGCGGCCCTCTAGTATCTTTAGCAACTTTCAATTGTTATTCGGTTAATGTTGGCGTGTAGGCAAGTGATTCGGTGTTTGTATATGCCGCCGAGGGTTGGGTGAATTCAAACCTTGGCTTGTATTGGATAAAATTTGGCCTTGAAGACGGTTTTGGACAATCACATTGCTATTTTATGAATAAAATTACAGTTCTTCGAATGTTTATTTGTCCATCCTTATTTTAATTTGGAGGCGTTGTTTCTACCCACAGTACCTCTGCGAGGGTTTCATTAGTCTTAAAGTTTGTATTCTAAGGGTCGAATGATGTTGTGTTTTCCCTGTGCATTTGATTAGCTTAGAGTAGTTGCATGCCCTGTTCTGTTCTAGCGATGAATGTTTGTAAATTTATATAATAGATCCTCGGGTTTACTGTCGTAATTCATCTCAGTACTTGAAATGATTGAGGGGTTTCTGTTACAGTTCTCACATTGCTTATTTGGTTTATATAGTTAGACCAGTATTCAAATCCTTTCTTGCCTGGGATTCTAATGTAAATGTTTCCCTTACTTTATTTGCTTTTCACTGTTTATCTTGTTCCTGTGTTCTAAGTTTAAATTGGAACATGATTACTCTTTGTAAATCAGGGTTCTGTTCATACTCGCGTACTAGGAATTTGCCTCTTTTCTCAGAGGTTTGGTATTCTAGTTAGTGCGTAGATATTTAAGCAATATTAAATGATTAATCTCTTTACTATGATAATCCTCTTTGATATTCTCTTCTAGTAAATATTTGTATTTTGGATTAGTACATAATAATTTCTTTGATAATCTCTGTGAGATAAGAGTTGTGTTTTGATTAGTGCATTAGTATTTAGATTCATAACCAGGATAGTTTTCTTACAATTATCCGTCAGTTTCTAATTGTGGTTTACTGAAAGTTGGCTATGATCTTTTACTGAGTACTAAATATTCTTTCCTTTGCATGAAATATCTATACACATACAACATATCCAATTACCATAAAAATAAACTAGTCCATTTCCTATTTTCTGGTAATGATTAATATGCTTAGATTATATCAATATACAAGATAAAATCTAACTATTAAGTATGAGGAATTTTCACTTATCTGGACTGTTGTTTTTCCATATTATCCCTGTTTCAGTCTACAACCATACCTTGCTTCTTATTTGTTTTCCTCCTAACCTTGAGACTAATATATCAGTTAGTCTCCCCTCGAGCTGTTCCTGAATACAAGAACTTTCTCTTTTTCTATGAGAACTCACAGTCTCATTGCTATCTAGTCCAAACCAGCCATAGCCATATAAAGCTGCATGATAATTCAACATAGGATTTCCTTTTTGCTCATCATACTCCTTGATCTCAGATACCCCTATCCTCTTGATCTTCTTGAATAAATCCTCAAGAAATCAGTGAGGGACAGGTAACTGTTTCTCTAACTAATTAGCAAGTGAAATAATATTTATTGATAACTGTTGTTTTATTTTTCAAAAAGAATTAAATTCCAAAAATAGTTTTTATAACTAAGAAAATAAATAGTTTGTTTGGTTTGCAATAATTTAAATATTTACATGGTCTGGGGATATCACATCTCCCCCCCCAAGATGTAACATCGTACCGATGTTTTCTCTTTGAAAATAAATCCGGAAATGTCTCCTTCATAACCTGCTTATCTTCCCAGGTGGCCTCTTCCGGCCCATAGTGCTGCCATTGCACTTTAACCTGGGTGATAACTCATTTTTGTAGTGTTACTTCTGTCTGATCTAGTATAACCAGAGGTTCAACCAAGAACTAGCCTTTCAGTTCAACTTATACATAACAATAAAACAATTTAAGTCATCAACCAATTTGTGTTAATAAATCTGTATTAAAAGAGAACTTATTGAATATTTTACCTAAATGTCTTGCCAATTGATTACGTGATTAGCATCATAAATGTATTTCTTAAGTAGAGAAACATGAAAGATATTATGCACCCAAATGTGGCTGGGTAAGGCAAACTGGTAAGCCACTGGTCCAATTCGAGCTAAAATTTGGAAAGGCCTGCAAAATCAGGGTGCTTGTTTAGAACATCTGGTCCATTGTAATGTGATTTTTTTGGCTCGAACTCGAATGTAAACATGATCCCCTACTTGAAATTCCTAGAAGCTTCTTTTCTAATCAACAAAGTTCTTTTTCCGTCCTGAACGACTTTCAAATTAGCTCGTACCTTTTTCACCATCTCCTCCATTTTCTCTAACATATCTAGTCCTAACATCAACTTGTCCTCTGGACCACTCCAACTCAAGGGTGTCCTGTACTTACATCTGTATAACACTTCAAAGGGACTCATCCGTAAAGATGTATGGTATCCATTGTTATAGGGAAATTCTACCAAGTGCAGGTAGTCCTCCCATTTCGATGGGTGTTGCATTACATAAGTTCGCAACATGTCTTCAACTACTTGATTTACTCGCTCCGTCTGTCCATCCGTTTGAGGATGATATGCAGTGCTGAAGTGTAGTTGTGTGCCCAATCATTCAAAAAAGGTCTTCCATAAGGCTGATGTAAATTTCACATCACGGTAGGAAATGATCATCTTGGATATTCCATGTAATTTAAAAATGTTTTGCATAAAAATGTTAGCAATTTGTACCGCTTTAGAAGTTGACTGGACTGGTATGAAATGAGAAGATTTGCTCAATTTGTCCATAACCACCATGATGGAATCATTTTGCTATTTTGACTTAGGTAGTTCAGTAATGAAATCGATGGATATGGTTTCCCATTTCCATTCAGGAATAGGTAGAGGGTGGAGTAATCCTACTAGGTGTTGGTGCTCAACTTTTATTTACTGGCATTCCAAACATCTAGCTAAATATTTTGCTACCTCCTTCTTCATTCTAGGCCATAAAAATTCCTTTCTCAGGGCATAAATCATTTTCTGGTATCCGGGGTGGCTTGCACAAGGAATCTTATGATATTAATCTAAAATTAAAATTTTAAGATGTTTCTGGTTATGCACATATAACCTTTTCCTATAAATCAACAATTCTTCTGAATTTACCTCATATCCCAATTGTTTTCCATGACTGCTCGAAATTTTTTCTTGCTGCCATAAATGTTTATATACTAAATCTTGCATGGCTGTTTCACGAATCTGCTCATAAAAAGTTGTTCGTGGCTCACTAAAATAAATTTAATATAAACAATTTACCTTTTGACTTAAGGGATATGTAACTTGGTTTTCTTTTCCCTTCAAAGGTTTGATTTCAAAATCGCATTCACTTAGGAAATATTCCCAACGAGCTTGCCTAACATTCAAAGTGGGTTGTCTGAAGTAGTTTGTTAGACTATGATGATCAATCATTAACATAAACTTCTTACCCATCAAGTCATGTCGCCACATTTTTAAGGCATGAAGCATCGCTTTCAATTCTAAGTCGCATGCCAAATACTTTTGTTCGTACTCTTTAAGCTTTCTTGACTCACAGGCAACAACCTTGCCTTCTTGCATTAATATGCCACCTACACCTTCCTTGCTAGCATCTGTACAAACCACATATTCTTTATTGGGATCAACAATTCTCAAAATGGGCGTGGTGGTAAGTAGATGCTTGAGCTAATCAAAGCTCCTTTGACAGTCAGGGGCCCACCTAAAGGCTTTTCCTTTCTTTTGCAAAGAGGAAATAGGATATGCCACCCAAGAAAAACCTTCCACAAATCGTCTATAATATCTAGCTAGACCCATGAATGATCTTATGTCAGCTATATCTTTCGGTACCAACCACTCCATGATAGTTCTTATTTTCTCTAGATCTACTGCGATTCCATTCTTGGTGATGACATGTCCCAAGTACTGGATTCGCTCCTTAAAGAATTCACATTTGTTGTATTTGGCATACAACTGGTGTTCTCTTAGCACTTGTAGAACAATACAGAGATGCTCCTTATGTTCTTATATGCTCTAAGAGTAGATCAATATGTCACAAACTTGTCTAAGTATTGATGAAATATATTGTTCATGAGACACATGAAGGTTGCTGGGGCATTAGTTAGTCCAAAGGGTAGCACTACGAACTCATAATGTCCATAACGAGTTCTAAATGTTGTTTTTGCTATATCCTCCTCCTTTATCCGGATCTGATGATAACCTGAGCGTAGATTGATGTTTGAGAATACAGTTGCACCGTTTACCTGATCAAATAACTCATCTATATGGGGTAGGGGGTATTTATTTTTAATGGTCAACTTGTTTAACTGATGGTAATCCATGCACATTTGCAATGTTCTGTCTTTTTTCTTAACAAAAAGCATTGGAGCTCCCCAAGGGGACACACTGGGCCAGATATACTTTTTTATCAAGAAGCTCTTGTAGCTGCATTTTCAATTCCATTAGCTCTGGTATTCTCATATGTTAAGGGACTCGGGAGACTAGGGCAAATCCCGGAATTAGCTCAATGGTAAAATCTATGTCTCTTTTCGGGGGTAGGCCTGGCATTTCCTCAGGGAATACATTCAGAAAATTTTGTACAACTGGTATGTTTTCTAATGAAATATATTTATCTTTAGAGTTAGTGTACCCTACTTGTATTACATAAATTTGGCAGCCTTTTATAATGCATTTTGCTAAATGGGAGGTCGTTACAGGTCTTATTTGTAGAGGTTTTTGAATACCTTGAATTTCCTACATTTCTCCTTTCTCATCCTGGTAATTAATGGTTTTGGTATTATAGTTAATAAGGGACCAATGTTTTTCCAACCAGTCTATACCTATAAGGATGTCAGATGACCCCAGGGGTAATACATTCAGATTTGCCACGATAGACTGATTAGCTAATATTAGAGGGTAATTACTAACTTTGGCCAAAACTCTTCTTTTTGCTCCTGTGTCTAGTTGTACTAACTAAGGATTTGTAAACTTAACAGGTTGCAGTTTATATTGTTCCACTATCTTGTGGCTAATATAACTCAAGGTAGCCACCGGATCAGTTAAAATAGATATAGTTCTTTCAAAAACTTTCCCTTCAAATTCAACCATGGTTGGCTGAAATTCTGCCTGATGGTCTTCAATGGCAGCATTAATTTTAGGAATGCTTCTTGCCACTTCTCCCACAATATATGCTTCTTGTATCTGTGAAATCTGATCAGATTCTTGGCAGTATGGGCATTTTTTGACATAATGTGGGCATCCGCATCTCCAACATTATACAGGTGGTCTGTTAGTTAATTCTTCTTCAGTTCTTCCAGCTTGCTCATTCATTCTAGTTTTGCCTGGTACTTTAAATCTAGGCTGATTCTCATTCATTTTCCTATTATCTTAACCTTTATAAAATAATTTGTTGCTCGTACCCTTATTCCCCTTATCTCTGGAACAAATTTACTTCCCTTTTTGTTTGCCCACCTCTTGCTCATATCTCCCTTTGGTTTGTTTTGCTAGTAGCTGATCTGTGCCTTACAAATAACTTTGTCCATGGTTTTTGGGTTGTCAAACTCCAGTTGTTCTTTCATGAACAAAGGAAACTGCTGATAAACCACTGGACCTTTGCTTTTTCTTCACGTATGTAAGGGACATACCGAATTAATGACGTAAACTTCATTATGAACTCATCCATGGACATTTGCCCTAGTCAGAGATCATGAAACTCTTTTTCTTTTTCGTCATAAAATCTTTTCGTTAGATATTTTTCTTTAAAATATCTCTGAAAATTTTCCTAGGTTATGCTTTGTTCATTTACTCCGCGAACTATTTTTACTTCCTCCCACCACAGTGTGTCTTTCCCTTGTAGCTGGAAAATGGTTAAACAATGCTTAAGATTATTGTCATTCTCGTACAACTGGAAATACTTGTTCATATTGATGAGCCATGCTTTCGCTGCCTCTTCTTGTTCACCATCAAAGAGGGGAGGCTTTATTTTTCAAAACTCCCCTTGAAGTTCCATTTTCTGCCTTTTATGTGTCTTGTCATTTGACACATTATTTGATTCTTCTTCATGATTTTCTATTTCCACATTCTCAGTTCGATACTCTTGTTCCCCCGTCATATTCCCATGTTCAGGGCTAGGGACTAGTGGCCTATGATTTTGTCTATCAGATAGACTCTTCATAATCTTTTCTTGCTCCTGCGTCAGTCTTTCATTATTTGCCCATAGCCGGGCCATCTCGTCCTTTAGTTCTTGTACAATTTCCAAGATAGTTGTGTTGGTGTTTTGCGGCTCATTCCCCAACTGCACCTATACTTCAGGATTGCCTTCTTGAAATGCTGTTGGTCCTGTTCCCATTAATGATAGGTGTGGTGATTCCCATTTCTCCTCATGCTAATTGCTCCTTGCTTCCTACTTACACATCACCGAGGTTGTTATTTCTTTATTCCAGAGGTCTCATTTGGCAACGTGAGCACTCTGATACCATATGTCACACGTCCACAAGTTAATTTTATACATATTTTTTTTTTTACTTACCTTCCCATGTTACTCATAGAATCTAATTATAACCCCTATGAAAATTACCATAGCAATTAATCGTTACAAATTATTTTAATTTATCATTGAACTTAATATATCATTGTCCTTTTATTAGATTCATATACAATTATGCGGATGATAATATCCATATCCAGGACTTAGGTGTTAAGGTCATACACTGGAAGGTTCATTTCCGAGTCAAGGGCCACTTGACATTCTCGCATGTTAGTTTATATTACATATACCACTTGTAATTTCACGTTTCAGATTATTAAACCACACACTATGTATTTAATCAGCCTTTGATGGTTGTCCAAATTTTTGCGCTGCATTTATTTTTCACCATTCGACCTCCCATTTTGCATTAACTGGCTGGCTGTTGCTCGGCCTAGGTGGAGGTGGCACCATGCTGGAGACTTTAATGCAGTACCACTCCGACGATGGCTTCGGGATCCACTCTAGATCAACGATCTTTGGTTTTTAGATGGATCAGATGGAGGAGGAGAACCTTGGGTTTCTATGCCTCGGGTTTGGTGTGCTTACCCATTTCATTTTTCCTCTTCCGGTAGTGGTCTCCGGCACATTCAGAGGAAGTTTTTCCTCTGGCTCAGGTATTTTCATTACTAGCTAGTTGTTGGAATTGTTGCTCTGCATTCTTTAAAGTGGGCGTTGTAAGTTGTCTAAACGTCCAGCTTAACTTGTCAAGTGTTGGGGTTTCATGGTGTGCATGGCACAGATTTCGACAACGACAAGATCCTTTAGCCGAGTTAAACCAGGTACTGTCTTTCGGAAATGTCACCCACTATGGTTTTTTCCTCAATGTTATTTTACTGTTGTTATCATTTTAACCTTTGTTTCTCCTCCCAGCTGGGGTGAAGGGTTCTTCCAGAGGCAACATGTTGGGTGAGGAGCTGGATGGAACCCTTACTCGACTCCCCGAACGTGATAAAGGCAGACCCATTCGTTTCCGGGTATTTGCGTTGCTTATGGTTCTCTGCTCAGTTTATTTGGTTAGGGCTTCGACTTTGTAGGGAGCTCAAAGTACGAATTATTTACTATGTCTGTATTATCAAAAGTTTTTTCTTAAACATTTGGAAAGTTGTAAACATTTGGTCAATGTTAAGGGTTTCTATGCGGCCCTTTGGTATCTTTAACAAAAATTTTATTCGGTTAATGTCGGCCTGTAGGCAGGTGATTCAGTGTTTATATATGCCGCTGAGGGTTGGGTGAATTCAAACCCTAGCTTGTATTGGTTAAACTTTTGTCTTGAAGATGGTTTTGGGCAATCACATTGCTATTATGAATAAATTATAGTTCTTCAAATGTTTATTTGTCCATCCTTATTTTAATTTGGAGGCGTTGTTACTACCCACAGTATCTCTGCGAGGGTTTCATCAGTATTAAAGTTTGTATTCTAAGGGTCGAATGATGTTGTGTTTTCCCTATGCATTTGATTAGCTTAGGGCAGTTGCATGTCTTGTTCTCTTCCAGCGGTGGAGGTTTGTAAATTTAGAGAATAGATCCTCGGGTTTACTATCATATTTCCTCTCAGTGCTTGAAATGATTGAAGGGTTTCTGTTTTAGTTCTCGTAGTGCTTATTTGGTTTATATAGTTAGACCAGTATTCGAATCCTTTCCTACCTGGGATTCTAATGTAAATGTTTCCCTTACATATTTGCTTTTCACTGTTTATCTTGTTCATGTGTTCTGAGTATAAATTGGTACCTGAGTACTCTTTGTAAATCAAGGTTCTATTCATACCAGCATACTCGGAATTTGCCTCTTTTCAAAGAGGTTTGGTATTCTAGTTAGTGCATTGATATTTAAGCGGTATTAAATGATTAATCTCTTTCTCTTTGACACTCTTTGTCAGTAAAAATTTGTATTCTGGATTAGTGCATAATAATTTCTTTGATAATCTCTGTCTGATAAGAGTTGTATTCTGGTTAGTGCATAAGTATTTAGATTCATAACCATGATACTTTTCTTATAATTCTCCGTCACTTTCTAATTGTGGTTTACTGAAAGTTGGCTATGATCTTTTATTGAGTACTAAATATCCTTTCCTTTGCATGAAATATCTATACACAGACAACATATGCAATTACCATAAATTAACTAAACTAGTCCATTCCTATTTTGTGGTAATGATTAATATGCTTAGATTATATCAACATACAAGATAAAATCTAGCTATTAAGTATGAGGAATTTTCACTTATCTGGATCATTGTTTTACCAAATTATTCCTATTTCAGTCTACAACCAGACCTTGCTTCTTGTTTCTTTTCCTCCCAACCTTGAGACTAATATATCAGTTAGTCTCCCCCCGAGCTGTTCTTGAATACATGAACTTTCTCTTTTTCTATGAGAACTCA
Source organism: Pinus taeda (assembly GCA_000404065.3). Classification (NCBI taxonomy): domain Eukaryota; kingdom Viridiplantae; phylum Streptophyta; class Pinopsida; order Pinales; family Pinaceae; genus Pinus; species Pinus taeda. The sequence continues at coordinate 11,838 of APFE030791518.1, forward strand.
CAGCCTCACTGCTATTTGGTCGAAACCAGACATAGCCATATAAAGTTGCGTGACATTTCAACACAAAATTTCCTTTTTGCTTATCATACTCATTGATCTCAGATACCCCTATCCTCTTGATCTTCATGAATAAATCCTTAAGAAATCAGTTAAGGATAGGTAACTGTCTCTCTAACTAATTAGCAAGTAAAATAATATTTATTGATAATTGTTGTTTCATTTTTAAAAAAGAATTTAATTCCAAAAATAGTTTTTATAACTAAGAAAATAAATAGTTTGTTTGCTTTGCAGTAATTTAAATATTTAGATGGTGTGGGGATATAAAAAAAAACAAGTTTAAATAACACAAATCAAGATTTCCCCTGAATTTTTTTTCACCAGATTTCGACACTGGAAAGTCCAAAAACTCACACGAAAGACAACTCCTTACTAAAGAGCACATAATAAAACTTCAACCAATTACCTTACAAATAAATAAATTAAAATAACAATAAAAATAACAAAAATTGAGTTCCCAATGTTAAACTATGGATAAACTTCAAAGTTTTTTGGTCAAAGACAAACTAATACGCAATCAAAGATGTCTAATATCAAGTCTTCCGTGTGTATATATATATATATATATTAAAGTGTATATATGTTAAGGTAAACAACATTAGTTAATTATATTTCTTAATTTTTGGTGATGACATTTAACAATACAATATTTATTAGTTGTTTTATTTTTTGATGAAATATTTATATCTATAGATTATTTTTAATTAATTATCTAAATTAGCTAAAACCAGTTTCATTATTTATACATTTGCCATCATTAGAAAATTAATAATTCTATTATAATATATATATATATATATATATCATAATTACATTATTATTTTTTATTTAATTATGTCTTCGGTACCATGTCTTGATAAATCATATAATTTAAATACATTTTATATTTTTATTTGATATTATGTTGTTTATTAATATTATATTTTAATTGAAGATCAAAGAGAGAAAAAATGCTCTGGCGATGGCGGCAGCTAGGGTTTGAATCTCTGTAATTCTGGCAGGCTCTGTCCTCTGCCACTGCAAACCAGGCAGGTCTGCTCTTACAGATCGAATCAATAGCCAGGAGCGGATTTAGATTTCACTTTTTTCTGCAGGTACGCGCCGTATGGAGGATCAGACGGGGGGAGGCGGCGAACCTCCCCCGCAAAATGACAATGCCTTTATAGAGGATCAGTCAGACGAAGAAACCGACAATCAGGAAAACGGCAAGAAGAATGAAATACATTCAGCAACCTGCAAACCAGTTGCAGCGATTCGACCTAGGGTTGAACTGCCAGGACATCTTATTGAAGAAAGAATACAATAAATGACAGACCATGCCCTAATAGGGAAGTTTATAGGGATTTGGCCGACTGAACGTGCTCTGCGAAGCTGGATACAAACAATATGGCACCCCAAGGGGCATATCACTCTTCAGCTAGGCGCGAAAGGCTTCTTCACAACCATATTCAACTGCTTGGAAGACAGAAACCGAGTCATGGATGGTGGCCCCTACTTCTTCAACACTGCTGGTCTATTTTTGAAAGGATGGGTAGAACGCTTCAACCCTGACAAGGTAGATCTCAGTTGGGCTCCGGTCTGGATCCGCCTTTACTCTCTCCCCAATGAATTCTGGGTTGAAGAATCCCTGAAAGCTATCGGGAACACGCTAGGTGACTTTGTCAAAGTTGCTGAAGAAACAAAAACAGGTACATATACTTCTTTTGCTAGACTGTGTGTTTACATGAATCTCAATAAGCCTTTACCAGACGCGATAACCCTCTCTCACTTTGACAAGAGTTGGCTTCAAACGATTGATTATGAACATGTGCCCTTCCGTTGCCGAAGATGCCATAGATTAGGACATTTATTCAGAAATTTCCCTCTCAATCAAAAACCCTCCCCTGCTGCGGATCAGGAAAGCCCGGAAGGGGCTGGCTTCATCAAGGTTACTCGCCGACGTCGAGCCAACAAGAAACCAACGCCAAAAACTGTTGTCAAGCCGGCCAGTAAGGCAACACTGTCAACTAGTAATAAATTTGAAGCCCTAGCAGATCACTCGGAAACTCAAGAGAAGCTACCAGGAAAATTACCAGAGAAAGACAACAATAGCAGCAAACTGGATCCCACCAAGGTTCAATCAGAAACCAAAGGGAAAGAAGCCTCAACCTCAACGATCCAAGAGGATAAAATGTTGGAGAAGCTTCCCTCAAGTGCGGGCACAGAGGAAGAACCCATGGAAGATCAAGACTATTCGAGTTTTATGGAGGCCGAAACAGAATCGCTAGATATAGGGGAGTTGGACCTCCCAGGCCTGGAGCAGGCATGTACAACGAACAACTTTGATAACATACCAGCAAGACAGTTAAAGAACTTGGAAGAAGTTCTATCTAGAGCTCAAAGGCAAAAATCGTTGGGAATCCAAACAGGGAGCCCTTGGGATAGGCATCTTATTGCTAAGGACATAAAAAAGAGAGGTAGGAAAACCTTCCTCCAAAGAACAATCATAGTAGGGCAAACTTTAGTAGACTCTGGCAGATATGCCAAGTTGACAAAGTACTTCAGTCCGGATATCAATCTTTTCCAATGAAGTTAATCTCCTGGAATATCAGAGGGATGAACGGCCCCAGAAAAACCTGTTTACTTAAAAACATGATAAAGCAAGAAAACCCCCAGGTTATCTTCTTGCAAGAAACAAAATGCGACACAGTATTGCTGGATAAGCTAGCACAGAAATTTTGGCCCGGAAGCTACAATATTGTGGTGGACGCAAATGGAGCCTCTGGAGGAATTGCAATTGTTTGGGACTCAAGAGTTGTGGAGCTCTCCAATTTTCATGCGCACAAGAGTTTTCTCCAAGCAACCTTTCACATAATAGGAACCAATCAAAATGGACTTGTCACTAATGTTTACTTTCCGCAGGACACTCGGCAAAAAGAGAGGATTCTAGATACCATCTCAACTCTCAATAAGAACAGATCTCACCCTCTATGGATTACTGGAGGAGATTTCAATATGATCACCAGGATGGAAGAACGAAGAGGAGGTCGAAATAACTCATCTCAGGATGGAACTCTCCTGAAAGACTTCATACAGAACAACTGGCTCATTGATTTGCCTTTCAACAATGGCATATTCACCTGGGACAACAAACAAGTCGGCAACCAGCACATAGCTTCAAGGCTTGATAGATTTCTCCTCTCAGATAATGCCATCCATCTTGGAGGACATTTTGCGGCCTCTATCTTGCCATTTTTAGGCTCAGACCATTGGCCCATTTCACTCCATTGGTCTCGTCCCGACTGCCACATTCGCCGGCCCTTCCGCTTCGAAGCCTTCTGGCTCTCCCATCCAGACTTCCACCAATTTTTCAGCACAGAATGGTCACAATACCAACCCCCTCCCGGTTCCAAAATGTTCCAGTTTCAGCAAAAGCTCAAGCACCTCAAAGGAAAAATCAAATTCTGGAAACGAACCGTCTTCGGCAATATTCATCAAGGGAAGGCGAATATTGAACAATAAATGAAACAGCTTCAACAAAAAATTATCACTCAGGGGAGATCTACTGATCTGGCGGATCAAGAAAAAGCTCTCAAGAAAGAGTTAATCGAAAAATAAAACCAGGAAGAGGTATTATGGAAGCAAAAGTCAAGAATAAGGTGGCTCAAAGAAGGGGAGAAAAACACAAGATTCTTCCACAATACCACTATTCAACGTAGAATGCACAATAATATAACTCACATCCAAAATGAACAGGGAGAGAAACTGTTGAAGCATGAAGAAATTGAGGCTGAGCTTCTCAACCACTTCAAGAAAGTGCACAAAGAACCAAATATTGATCGGACTCAAGCAATACGCAACATCACCAGTAATATCCCCAAATTAGTCACTGATCAACACAACCAAATGCTTCTCAAGCCTGTTGATCTCCAGGAAGTGGACTCCTCAGTCAAGCAACTCAAAGCAGGCAAAGCACCAAGTCTGGATGGCTTTACCTCAAACTTTTTTCATCACTTCTGGGAGCTCATAAGGCAGGAAGTCTTGCAGGTTGTGGAAGAATCTTGTATTCTCCGATGGATGTTCCCGGGTATAAATTCCACTTTCCTTGCCATGATTCCTAAGGTTGAGAAACCATGCAAACCGGACAAATTCAGGCCCATAGCTCTCTGTAACATCATCTACAAAATTATCTCAAAAATCATTGCCACCAGGCTCAAGCTCTTATTACCTATGATTATCTCGCCGGAACAATCAGGTTATGTAGAAGGAAGGCAGATTACGGATGGGATCATCCTCACGCATGAAATCATCCACTCCTTGAAGATCTCCAAGAAACCAGGTATGCTCCTAAAGCTAGATCTCTCAAAAGCTTTTGACAGCCTCAGCTGGGACTACATGGAAAAAATATTGCTGGCCTTTGGCTTCAATGCTGCTTGGGTACGCTGGATTATGAGCCTTCTCACTTCTTCTTTCTTTTAGGTTCTAATCAATGGTATTCCCTCTGAAACCTTTCGTCCCTCCCGTGGCATTAGGGAAGGGGACCCCTTATCCCCCTTCCTATTCATCATTGCTGCGGAAGGTCTTGGTCGCAGCATCAAGCGAGCTCAACAACAGAACCGTCTTAGAGGTATTGTCATCCACAACACCCCTGCAGCCACCCATCAACAATTTGTAGATGATACTATGCTCTATGGGCATCCTTCTGTCCAAGAAGCCAGACAGCTCAAAACCCTTCTAGCAGATTTCTCAGAAGCTTCGGGAGCCTCTATCAACCTCTCCAAATCCCAAATCTTCTTCTTTAACACCCCCCCTGCTATTCAATCTGCCGTTCTCAGAATCCTCCAATTCTCTATGGCCAAGCTTCCTTCCTCATACTTGGGAGCCCCCCTTATGGCTTCCCGCCTGAAGCATGCTGCCTGTCCTTCCTGGAAAAGCTGGAATCTAGACTCTCTTTGTGGACCCATAGATCCCTCAATATGGCAAGCCGTCTGGTCCTGATCAAAGCTATCCTTCAAGCTATGCCTCTCTATATTTTCTCCATTCTGTCTGCCCCTAAATGGGTTCTGAATGAGCTCAAATCCATCCAAAGAGCCTTTCTCTGGGGGAGCAAAGGGCCTCACCGCAAATGGGCCCTGGTCAAATGGGATACAACTTGCTTACCCAAAAAAGGAGGAGGATTAGGGCTTAGGGATCCTCACCTAAGAAATGCGATTATGGGAGCCCGCATCTGGTGGAGATGGATCTCAGGCCCGGCCACCCCCTGGACTACTCTGTGGAGTGCAAAATATGTGGGGAACTGTCCAAGAGAGGAGATAGTCAGAATAACGGAGCTTAGTAATGGCTCAATCATTTGGAACTCTGCCAAAACTCACAGGATCCTTATTCAACAACATAGCTTTTGGGAGGTAAAAAGTGGGAAGCAAGCCCATTTTTGGGAGGATTCTTGGCAACAGATGCCGAAGCTAAATGAAATATGCACGACCTGGATGCTCGGAGACAGAGATCCCCCTCCCACCACAAAGGTTGGCAGCCATTGGAATACCACGGCCCAACACTCCATCAGAATTTGGCACAAGGCCTCACAGATCATACCCACTGGATCCGAACAAGCTCAGCAAAATTTGGACTCTGAATTAGAAAAAAGGAAAATCCCAAGCTCAGAAGGACCAGACATTCTCAGGTGGGGCTATGAAGGAAAAGGTACTTACTCCACAAAAGAGGCCTACAATCTCCTCATCAAAGATCAGTCCAGACCTGACAAGATATGGAACAAGATCTGGGATCCCTCCGTTTGGCCGAAAATCTCCACCTTCCTTTGGCTCCTTTGCCACAAAAGGGTCCTAACCTGGGACAATCTGAGGAAAAGGAACTTTACAGGACCCTCAATATGTTTTAACTGCAAAAAAGAAGAAGAAACCATCGAACACCTGTGGTATCATTGCCCCTTGGCGAAGGACATATGGCAAAGAATTCAATTCCGAAGTCAGAAAGCAACTGGGGCGAGTGGGGACATAACGGCTACCATTGGCAATTGGGACCCTCACCCTTACCAAAGCAAGATTCTGAATTACTTATGGAGACTCATTCCACGATTTGTCACATGGACCATCTGGAAGGAGAGAAATGGCAAAATATTCAAAAACCAGTTCAAATCAAAGGAAGAAATTTGGCTAATCATAAAACACAATATTGAGGAAACCATCTTCCTAAAAACCTGGTACCAAGATGACTTTCCAACTCTCCCTCAGGAACAATCAATCTGGAATAACTGGGAGTTTCAAAGAAAGCAAGATCAGATAGTTACAGGCTCACGACCCCTCATTGCGCCACCTCCAGGAACATGGACTCCGCCTCCAACAAATATGTTTAAAATAAATTTTGACGGAGCCTCCAAAGGCAATCCGGGACACTCAGGTTTTGGTGGATTAATCAGAGATCATAAGGGAAACAACATAGAAATTTTTCTGGGTTATCATGGTTGGGACACCAACAATTCAGCCAAATTAGAAGGTCTTTGGCAAGGACTTCAAATTGCTCAGGCTCGCCATCTTTTCCCGCTAATTGTAGAAGGAGACTCACAAATTCTCATACACATGGCCTCGAAGCTCCTTCAGGGCTCCTCCTCCTCCAAGATCTGCAATAGCTGGAGATTGGCTCAAAGATTAATGTATATGGAAAACTGGATCAACAACAACCGAGCAATAACATTTGTACATACCAAAAGAGAAGGCAATAAAATTGCAGATCTCCTTGCCAATGTGGGGGTAGAATGCGGCAGACCCGTAATATCTAGAGATCCTGCATCAATCCTTCAAGAATCCCAATTGAAAGATTTTCACAATCTCATACAGCATGAGCAATCTGAGCTACAGATGAGATCCTGGATCCGGGTGTTAATGCCATCTTAACTGGCATTCATTCACACTTAAGACGCATGAGGCTGCCACCTGCTGAGCAGCGTGGAGCCCCATACACAGTTTGGAGGTGGGACGAGGGTTGTTATGGCCATAGCACGGTGTAGGACAGCGCCATTAATGGCAAGCGAAGCCTGACGTGCCCAGAGGATTGGTATTTATAGGACGCAGCTTGGCAAAATTTTCATTATGCCTGCAATTGATGTTTGGTCTGTTCGGTGTATGGTGAGTTCGGTGGTTTGGGAGCCCTGCCGTCGAGCTGGTCTAAGCTCGAATTGGCAGACCTTCACCGCTGTCGGCGCTCCTCGTTCCAGAATTCAACTTTCAGGTGGGGGTAAGTGCCTCATTCGCGGCAATTGCAATTTCTCTGGTTCGGTTTTCAGTTTTAGCATTTCAATTGTTCTCTGTTCGGCCTTGCATCCATGTTCGGCCCTGCATCTTCGTCTGTGGTCTTTGCCTACTCCGCAGAGCATCCCCGGTTCCCTCTCCGCTTTGCTGACCATTTCCCTCATCCTCTCCACCATGAAAAGGTCGGGGAAGCGTTCTCGCTCCGACGATAAGTCAGGCAGCAGCAAAAGGCATGCTGCGCGCCCTCACTCCACCCCTCAGTTAATCACCATCAATTTGACTTCTCCTCCGGAGGACTCCCCTGCTTCCAACCCAGGTCGCCATTCGATACCCAACAACGCCTTCCAGTCCACCCATTTCAAATTCCAGAGTAACCTGAACCGCCCCCTGGTTTCTGCCCAAATTACCATCTTGATGATGGAGGAAATCAACCAGGTTCCTCCAATAACCTGCATAAACCCCAATTCCTCCGACAGCAGTGACCACTCCTTGGCCCAGTTTGCCATGGCAGCCAAAACAGAGGACGTGCCGATTATTCAGGTCGACTCGCCTTCTCCTGTCCCTCCTCTGAGCGATTGCATCAACCTCTTCTTGGACCCTGATGCTGGCAATGCAGACAAGGAGCAAGAAGGCAATGTAGAGCAG